>JAVGWX010000002.1:49676947-49886071 GCA_036924085.1 Ariolimax columbianus | reverse complement strand
CTTGGCGATAATAATAAATCTGCCTATCTCACCTCTCTGTGAAGCCGCATGGCGAGCAGTAGAACAGCACACACAAAAAAGAAGAGATTGTCCATGTTCGACTTCGTACGTTTCCAGTGGGATGATGCATGCCCACATAATTTGTTGTTGTCTTCTGCCACCGTTCTAATTTTATTTAACATCCGCATTGTCATTCTTCTTGTTGACAGTTGCCATTGTTGCTGATAGATATATTCGAAGCGTGTTACATTTTCGGTACACCTCACTTTCTATGGTAACTTTAGCTCTGGTTTAATACTAGGCTGCGAATATAAGACGAGGACAGTTTTAGGAAGAATTTATTTAGGAAGGAAACATCGCCAAAACTATTGCTAATCTTCTTCTTTTTTTCTTCTTTCTCATCTTCCTCTTGTTTCTTCTTCTTCGGTCAGCGGATGCTCTGCTTTTAGCCCTGCGAAGTTCACAAAGGAGACTGCGTTTCAGGTCTTCGCCGGTCCCTTACAGCTTTTCGAGCATGGTCGCGCCCCGATTATCTCACTTTATCTCACTTTATCTCACTTTGGTTTGCATGAGTCGGGCAGTTCTGCAGGATATGTTCTAGTTTTTACTTGGGTGCTCCTCAATTGCACGTGGCAGTGTCTCTAATTCCCATTCTATGGAGGTGGACAATGAGTCTGCAACGTTCCGCTCTCAGTCTGAAGATCTTTGTCTCTACATTTCCATCTCTACCATGTTTGTCTATGCTGTCAATTTTCTAGCTTGTAATCTTTGTGCTGGCCTCTCCATTCCGTTCTCAAAGATTGTTTTACGAGTGTTTTTGCTTCTTCATAGCTCTATGTATGCCCCCACTTACGGCTTTTAGGACCTCATCTGCCTTCTCGTTTTAAACGATCCTATAGTGGAATCCAATGTAGTATTAAATTGTTTGTTTTTTTGAGACAACCAGATGTCATAACTTATGCCTTAAAAGATTTACGCATCCAATCTATCCTTAAATGCATTAAGAATCAATTTATGTAAATGAGTTACTTGCACAATTCAAATGAATTTGCAATTTTTAATCAAATATGCTTATTCCCGAGGGGTCTGCCGGGATCTTTGTGTATAACAAGGACAAGAATAGCACCCTTGCCTCACAGAGAGCATGTCGTAAGAGGCGACTAACTGTGTGACATGGCTTACCACAGGCCATGGTTAGGTGGTTTGTTTAGAGCAGCATAGATGGCGCCTAACAGGCTGCGGATCTACTTTGCTCTAGTGTTTGAGTCTATTAAGATAGACTCGCACATCGGTTAACCATCCTCCGAAAGTGTTTGTCCCAACGCAGCGGAGTATTACGATGCTCAAGCCTAGCCCTCTTGGCAGGAAACCCTACTCCTGACTACATCCAGCTCATACCAGAGCTGGGACCTGCACAGGGACATCTGCCCCTGTAGACGTACAGGTCGACTAAGAACTAAGAATACAAATATTCAAGCACAATACATTGATTGTTTGTAGTAATATTTAACAATTGATCAGTTATTTCTAATTTAGATTTTTCATTGCGATACATTTATTATTTATGTGAATTGTCACCTCAACTAAACGGCTACATATCGCCGAACGATTAGTTATTATTGACATAAACCTTTCAAATTGACCATGTTATGTTATCTAAAGCCGACGTCACTGAACTTCGGGCGGACAAATAGGCGCTTAGTGTCTCTATGTAAATAAATACAACGTATGGTATGGGGATTGGTGGTTCATGTAGCTTGATGGTTGTACACACTATCCAGTCAGGTTGCAGCAACGTGGCATCATCTAACACGTGATCACTATTTGATTTTAGTATATTCCCAGATCCACATACAAAGTTTCCTCCGTGGGTGCTTTTGATGTCAGAATGTCAGCTCTCTAATTGTTTTGATGTCAGAATGTCAGCTCTCTAATTGTTTTGATGTCAGAATGTCAGCTCTCTAATTGTTTTGATGTCAGAATGTCAGCTCTCTAATTGTTTTGATGTCAGAATGTCAGCTCTCTAATTGTTTTGATGTCAGAATGTCAGCTCTCTAATTGTTTTGATGTCATAATGTCAGCTCTCTAATTGTTTTGATGTCAGAATGTCAGCTCTCTAATTGTTTTGATGTCAGAATGTCAGCTCTCTAATTGTTTTGATATCAGAATGTCAGCTCTCTAATTGTTTTGATGTCAGAATGTCAGCTCTCTAATTGACATGAACAGCATCAAGACCAGAGCAGTAGATCCTTAATAATTCGTCAAAGTATGAGACCTGTATGTATGCTATCCGCTAATTAGCCAGGTATCCATTTACAGCTGAGTCGATTGAAGCTTATTCGGAACGGGCGTGGAACCTTGTAGCTTTGCTGTGATAAGTGATCGCTATAGTACTCTACCATTCAAACGCTGGTATTAATCTGATATCTAATTCATCCAGTTACTTCCGAAGCAGTCATTGATAGTCTGATCAACACGACGGCTGACATGAGGTTTCAGAAACGATGTGGGGACGTCAACCTCGCCAAGTAATAGACATTGCTACTGAAACTGTGATGCAGACATTGGGGGTCGCTGTGGTACAGACGTAAGGCACTTGTCTCTTAAAGTGATGAACGGAAACGGTGTGAGTTTCAAGCTACCCCTGGTCTCAAAGAGGTAGAACCAGAATGCCTGCATCCTGAGTTACCTCCAGTTGTCTTGACTTATGTCTTGCCACTAGCCTAGAGTAGCTCGGAACCAGAGAGTGAGGTTGATGACCACCGCAGAATCGTTCTCACTATAATCCAAATACAGCTCAAGTTACATCATCAAGACAATATCGCCTGATGGTGACGCCCGCATGGCTTGTGGAGGACAACAAACTTTAATGCAGGCAAATGAATTCCAGATTACATCAAATCTGGCAGGATAAACCAAATGCAGTGTTAATGCTACACTTTGCCATCTACCGTGACACGTAGATGCATGAAGGAATGAATGATTGCCACGAGGGTCTGAGTGATTGCTTCTCACAGCAAACGTGTCGGGTTCGCTCTCGTTACAAGTCTAGCTGTAAATGGGTACCTGGATTATTGTTAGGAAAGAAACGTCAGCAAAGATAGGAACTGGCCACCCCACCTCACTAAAATCTGAGGCCTAGTACAATGCCGTTTCTAACACTTCATCCTCGACAGCAGTGTCTGCTGTATGAGGCTACCTTTACCTTACCATCAATTTTTCATTACTTCTACTGGGCCAATGACTCAGTCAGCGAGATGGCATCAGTCAACAGCTCATAACTGACTGCCTGTGTCAGGTTCAGCGAACATGAGCTGTCCAAGGCTATATTCTGCTTTCAAGTTGCGGCCATGGAAGCAGGCTACATCCGTGTAACCTAAACCCGAGAATAGGGATCGAAGAGAGAAGTCTCAAGGCCAACTTCTACAAAATGGGTATTAAACAGACACCAGAACATATCCTACATGACTGCCCCACTTATGGAGACCAACGAGAGGAAGTCTGGTCCGAGGAAGCGGACGTGCTCCAAAAGCTGTGGGAGACCGGCACAGACCTGAACCGCAGTCTCCTTCGTGAATATAACCGGGCTAGAAGCACAGCATCAGTTGGTCGAAGTTAAAGAGAAAGAAGGACGATCGGCAAAGAAGGAGAAACCTGTCTCTTTACCTCAAGGTGGATGAGATGCGACTAAGTACGTGTTATTCACAGCTACTTGTTTTCAACAGCGCTGCTCTAATGTCGACGTCGACTATTTTATTTTGCTTGGCTCTCAAATGTTTTGATTTAACCAAAATTACTGATTGAAAGGGCAGAACGTTCATTCCCCCAAAAAAATAAACATGTTCTGATGACTCATTTGTTATCCAACCACGAGTACATGCTTACAACGTACCACACATAAAACAATGACGTCAAATACATACCTGCCAGGGCCAGCTACTTTTTTGTACCTCTTGACCCCCGACCACTCTGTATGATCCGAACCCCAGTTTAGGTCTAATCCCACAGTTCTTCTGTGGTGAAGCCATTTTCTCTCCAAGTGTCGTACCTTTTCTTTCCTTCCCTGGGGATAAATACATCGACCTTGAATAAAAATAGCATGGGCTTTTATGAAAACACAAGTGAAGGGGCATATTGCGTTATAAATAACGTTAGAACTGAAATTTGATATTCACTGGGGGATGGGGCTTTCGTATTATTACATGCAGTCTGTGTATGGATACGATATGTGTGGGAAGTGTATGCAGGTAGTGCATGGCAGAGATGGAGTGTAGGAGAGAAAGGGTGTGTGTAAGGAAGAGTATGTAAGAGGAAGGAATGTGAGATGTATGTAAGTGAGAGGTAGGTATGTGAGAGGTGGGCATGGGAAAGGTAGGTATGTGAGAGGTAGGTAAGTGAGAGGTAGGTATGTGAGAGGTAGGTATGTGAGAGGCATGTATGTGAGAAGTAGGTTTGTGAGAAGTACATATGTGAGAGGTAGGTATGTGAGAGGTAGGTATGTGAGAAGTGGGTATGTGAGATGTAGATATGTAAGAGGTAGGTATGTGAGAGGTAGGTATGTGAGAGGTAGGTATGTGAGAAGTGTGTCGAGGAGAAGTAAGTATGTGAGAGGTGGATATGTGAAAAGTGAGTTTGTGAGAGGTAGGTATGTGATAGGTAGGTATGTGAGAGGTACGGATGGGAGAGGTGGGTATGTGAGAAGTGTGCAGAGGAGAAGTAAGTATGTGAGAAGTAGGTATGCGAAAGGTAGGGATGTGAGAGGTGTAGAGGAGAAGTACGTGAGAGGTGGGTATGTGAGAGGTAGGTATGTGAAAGGTGGGTATGTGAGAGGTAGGTATGTGAGAGGTGGGTATGTGAGAGGTGGGTATGTGAGAGGTGGAAATGTGAGAGGTGTAGAGAAGAAGTAAGTATGTGAGAGGTGGGTATGTGAGAGGTAGGTATGTGAGAGGTGGGTATGTGTGAGGTGTAGAGAAGAAGTAAGTATGTGAGAGGTGGGTATGTGAGAGATGAGAATGTGAGAGGTGGGTATGTGAGAGGTGGGAATGTGAGAGGTGGGTATGTGAGAGGTGTGTAGAGGGGAAGCAAGTATTAGAGAGGTGGGTATGTGAGAGGTAGGTATGTGAGAGATGGGTATGTGAGAGGTGTGTAGAGAGGAAGCAAGTATGAGAGAGGTGGGTATGTGAGAGGTAGGTACGTGAGAGGTGGGTATGTGAGAGGTAGGGATGTGACAGGTGGGTATGTGAGAGGTTGGTATGTTAGAGGTTGGAATGTGAGAGGTGGGTATGTGAGAGGTGGGTATGTGAGAGGTGGGTATGTGAGAGGTGTGTATGAAAGAGGTGTGTAAAGGAGAAGTAGATATGTAAAAGGTGGGTATTTGAGAGGCAGGTATGTGAGAGGTGGGTATGTGAGATGTGTAGATGAGATATGTGATAGGTGTTGAGGAGAAGTAAGTATGTGAGAGGTGGGTATGTGAGAGGTAGGTATGTGAGAGGTGGGTATGTGAAAGGTAGGTATGTTAGAGGTGAGTATATGAGTGGTAGGTATGTGAGAGGTAGGTATGTGAGAGAGGTAGGTATGTGAGTGGTAGGTATGTGAAAGGTAGGTATGTGAGAGGTGGTTATATGAGAGGTAAGTATAAGAGAAGTGGGTATGTGAGAGGTACGTATGTGAGAGGTGGCTATGCGAGAGGTGTGTAGAGGAGAGGTAAGTCTGTGAGAGTTGGGTATGTGAGAGGTAGGTATGTGAGAGGCAGGTATGACAGAGGTAGGTATGTGAGAGGTGCGTATGACAGAGATAGGTATATATGAAGGAAGTATGTGGGTAGAGTGCTAAGAAATTCAAGGATAAAAACAGAGAGAGAGAGAGAGAGAGAGAGAGAGAGTGGTTCTTCTTATCCTCTGTACACCCGCACGAGCTTAACTACAGTTGGCACTTCTCTCCTTAATCACCTTTAGCGACATCCATTGAGGCAAAGTGGTCCTTTTTGTTTCCACTTAAGCAAGGAGCTTCGAGTGCAATAAATATATGTAAATGCAACATAGTGAGAGACAATTATAGTGATATTTATATGTATCATTAACCAGAGTGGTTTGCAGAGGTCTTTCTGCATGACAAAGACAAGAATAGCATCACTGTCACACAGAGGCAAATCGTGAGAGGCGATTAACTGTTTGGGATTGCATACCACCGGCCATGGTTATGTGGTTTGCTAAGAGCAGCATATATGGCGCCTATGAGGCTGTGGGTCTACTTTGCTCTAGGGTTTGAGTCTATTAAGATGGCCATCGGTTAACGTGATCTCTGTAGTAGTGAGTGACACGCAGATGAAGCCAAGCATAGTACAATCGTCTGGATGATCTCGGTCCACCTTCATCAGCACGCTCGAGATGTAAGGAAATCTACTACAACCCGTCAGTTCCCTTTTCAGAACGCACATAAGAGGAACCTACTCACTGTTGGCATTGGAAACAACTACAACATATATATATCTATCTATATATATATATATATATATATATATATATATATATATATATATATATATATATATATATATAATGAGACGTTGAGGAGTAAATATAGTGAGAGAGAAATACCCTTAATAAGGTGAGTTAAAGTGGTCGCAATATCCTTCACATTGAGTGGACGTGTGACAAGACCTTTAATAAGGTGAGTTAAAGTGGTCGCAACATCCTTCACATTGAGTGGACGTGTGAAAAACCTTTAATGGTGAGTTAAAGTGGTCGACATATCCTTCACATTGAGTGGATGTGTAACAAATGACAAACACGCGAAAGAGGTCAGTTAAAGTTGTTGACAAATGACACACTTAGGAACGGCGTGGGCTAGTGGTTAAGTGACACGGCTCACAACTCGAAGGTGCTGGGTTCGCTCTCCATCACAGCACCGGCCGTTATCCCGGGGAAGCAAACCCTTAGAAAACGCAAGAGGAAGCACACTCTTACGTAAAATGCATGCAGAAGTCGGATTCACTGGGCCGACAGGAGCAAAATGAAAACCGTAGTGCAACGCACACCGCCTTGGAGAATAGAGAAATACGGCGAACGTACCAACGAACAAAGATTACACACTTCTGTTGCTATTTCATCTGGTCCTACCGCTTTCTATTTCTTAAGTTTAGATATGTCCCTTTGGATTGTTATCTTATTTAGTGGATTGCAGTCCAAGTCCAGAGTCTCCTATGCTGGTAGGATGTTTAGTGTTTCTTGTGGTGAAGATATGTTAAGTGTTTCTTGTGGTGAAGATATGTTTAGTGTTTCTTGTGGTGAAGATATGTTTAGTGTTTCTTGTGGTGAAGATATGTTAAGACTTTCTTTGAAATACACAAACCCATCATTTCTGTTATTTACGCGATGGTGCCAATATCTTGCCGTCTCTAACTTTGCCTAGTTTATCTGTATATATATAATTATATATATATATATATATATATATTTGTCATTTTCTTTTTTATTGAGTAGGGATCTTTCATATTTCCTCTCTGCTCTATGTCGCCTTTTCTGCCTCCTGTGCCAACTCCTCTTATAGAACACATAGCAATCTCCTATGGATCCGCTCTTACAGAACCCCTAGCAACCTTATGAAACCCCTAGAAACCTTACGAAACCCATAGCAATCTATTTTAGAACCCCTAGAAACATCTTACGGAATCGCTCTTATTGAACCCTACAGCAACCTTTCATAGAACCCCTAGAAACCTTATACAACCCATATCAACCTCTTATAAAGCTCTTAGCAACATTATAGAACCAATAGCAATATCTTACGGAACCCTAATATGAAAACCATGCAACCTCTTGTAGAACTCTTAGCAACCTCTTATAGAACCACTAGAAACCTCTTATATAACCCCTAACAACCTTATATAACCCCTAGCAACTTTATATAACCCCTAGCAACCTTAAATAACCCCTAGCAACCTTATATAATCCATATCAACCTCTTATAGAACCCCTAGCAAACTTTTATATAACCCAACCCTTAGCAAACTTGTATATAACCTTTAGCAACCTTTTATATAACCCCTAGCAACCTTTCATATAACCCCTAGCAAACGTTTATATAACCTCTAGCAAACTTTTATATAACCCTTAGCAAACTTTTATATAACCTCTAGCAACCTTTTATATAACCCCTAGCAACCGTATATAACTTCTAGCAACCTTTCATATAACCCCTAACAACATTATATAACCGCTAAGACCTTATATAACCCCTAGCAACCTCTTATTTAACCCCTAAAACCTTATATAACCCATAGCAACCTTTTATATAACCCCTAGCAACCTCTTATATAACCCCTAGCAGCCTCTTATAGAACAACTAGCAACGTCCTTTAGAACCCCTAATATGAAACCCATGCAACCTCTTATATAACCCCTAGCAACCTCCTATATAACCGCTAGCAA
The DNA here is from genome assembly GCA_036924085.1 of Ariolimax columbianus. Classification (NCBI taxonomy): domain Eukaryota; kingdom Metazoa; phylum Mollusca; class Gastropoda; order Stylommatophora; family Arionidae; genus Ariolimax; species Ariolimax columbianus. The sequence goes on along the minus strand of JAVGWX010000002.1, from coordinate 49,877,642 downwards.
CCTCTTATATAACCCCTAGCAACCTCTTATATAACCCCTAGCAACCTCTTATATAACCCCTAGCAACCTCTTATATAACCCCTAGCAACCTCTTATATAACCCCTAGCAACCTCTTATATAACCCCTAACAACCTCTTATATAACCCCTAGCAACCTCTTACATAACCGCTAGCAACCTCTTATATAACCCCTAGCAACCTCCTATATAACCCCTAGCAACCTGTTATATAACCCCTAGCAACCTCTTATATAACCGCTAGCAACCTCTTATATAACCCCTAGCAACCTCTTATATAACCCCTAGCAACCTCTTATATAACCCCTAGCAACCTCTTATATAACCCCTAGCAACCTCTTATATAACCCCTAGCAACCTCTTATAGAATAACTAGCAACGTCCTTTAGAACCCCTAGCAACTTCTCCTGCCCGGATGATCTAGCAACCTCTCATGAACCATAAGCAACCTCTTGCTAAATCCCTGTTGGGAAGCCCTTCTCCAAACCCCTTACCTTTCGGGAGCTCACAGCAATGGAGATGATATTAACCTACTGCTTACCATCAAATCCGTGCAAGACAGCACGTATCTCTGTGTAACGGTGTTCACATTTAGACAACCGCCGTTGTATCTATCAAAGACAGAAAAGCCCACTACACATCAAAGGAATAGAACAAAGGTTCGTCGTTTCAAGCAAATCAGATGGTTTCTCATATTTTTAGCCCAGCAAGATGTACGATTCCGTGTACAAGATGTAAGATTCTGCGTATTTCAATGACCTACTTAAAAGTCGCGTGTGTATCCGGCAGATTGTATCCAGCATATCACAACCTTGACCTTCCGGTCTCTGCGTGTATTCGGGTATGAATTATGTCTGGAGTTACACGTTCATAATTTCATATTACCACACCTGTTTGTACCTGTATGTCCAACTGGCGGGCCTCCGCTCGATGGACGAACCAGATTCATGGTTAATGGCTCGTGAGATTTAAAAGAAACATGAAAAGAATGTTCACTTTTGAGACAAAAACCGCCGGAATGTTTGAAGACAGCTCTTGATTTTGCAATATCTATAGCTATTTTGTTCTGTCTGTCTATCTATCTATCTATCTATCTATCTATCTATCTATCTATCTATCTATCTATCTATCTATCTATCTATCTATCTATGTATCTATCTATCTATCTATCTATCTATCTATATATCTATCTTCAGTCGACTTGTGTTGTTAGACGTTGTGGGGAGGTGTGACCTCCTTTGTTTCATATTTTTTTGGCAGGCGAAAATCTGCTGATGACTTGCCAAGTCAATTTCAGTATCTGTTACTAAGCGTTAGGTTGGTATCCTTGGAATATACGATAGACTTTTTAGGACTGGCGCTGGTGGACGAGTAAATTAGAGCAAGATAGATACACAGCCTGTCAGGCGCCACGTATGCCGTTCCGTTGACCACATAACCAAGATATGATGTAATGGCCACACAGTCCATATTTTGCGACATATTCTCATATAATCCCTAGAATAATCTGATATTTTTAACTTGAATTTCGCCCGAGCAGCGGCCACTAAGACTACTCATTTCGATTTCCAACTACCAAGCGATTTTTAACGTGCGCGCCACTGAACACAGGCGTCTGAGTTCACTAATCAGAGATCATGGTAATTTTTACCGGATGATCCACGTGAAAACATCAACCAATTTAACCACTCAATGGCATACTTTTATACCTACATATTTCTGTCCTGTTGCAGTGGTATCATTCTGTGTTGTCAATTTGTCTTGTCAATCACCCTCGCAAGTCTGTGTTCTATATATGTCTTACCACAACACTTGCGGTTAAAATTCGGGAACTGGTTTAGTCCAGACTAGAATATCCATTACAGAAATATAACGTCTGTGATAAATCTGTGACCGATATTCTCAAACCACTTTTCTCAATTTTTTTCTTACTGTACGGCTTTAAATCGGCGTATCCGATATCAGATACACAAACCAACATTGTTCCTCATTTTTTAGAGAACCGTAAAGCCGACACAAAAAGCACGCTAGATTGTAAACACTAGACTCGAAACGTGGATAGCATTCTCTCAATAAGGGATACGTTACAATTTTTTTTAATCACTTTTTTATTTAAATATATTTAATCGGTTCAGTCTAATTAAAAGATTGTGTTCTACAAAAATATACTACTTGTGACGACATATGTTAACATCTTCGCTTCTGTAAGTGCGCGTGTGTGTATGTTTCTAAATGCTGGCGCAGCGGGTAGTAGTGATGAGTGATACACTCTCCACCACATGAATCTCATCTTCTTCTCGTTCTCCACGCTTCATTTACAATGGCGTCTACACATGAAGTCCGTAGATAAAGGTAGCTGTGGGTAAGAGCTCTTGAGGACTGCCAAAAAGCTTTCTCTGGAGATCTGTCTCCGTGCAATTGCTTAGTACGCAATTGGCTAAGCATATAACAACCTTGCAAGATGTGTTCAGTTGTTGGTGCTGCACAAACAGATGTGTGAGTAAAAACAGGAGAAGACTAGCCAAGTAAAGGAAACTCGTTAGGCTAGATTGACAATCTATCTAAGAAAATGACATGTAGGACTTCAAACAACCTGTTTTCTTGCTGGTATGATAGAGACAGAAACGGCTTGTTAGAGGAATTGGGGGGGGGGGGGGGGGGGTATTGAACTGGTTAAAAAGATGTGCTGAGAGCGGTTGTGTCGCCCCGAAAGGTGCAGATACCGCAGAGAAAAGTATATTGCTCACACTAACACCAACCTGTATATATTGGAGGGCCTGGTGAGACGGTGATATGTGGTGATGTTGGAAATGTTGTTGGAAGCTATGCTTGTTAAGTTTTTCAATCTTATCGACGTGTCTCTGGTAATGGGTTACATTCAATCAATCAATCAATCAATTAATCAATCAATCAATCAATCAAAACCTTTCCAGCTCGCTGTGGGGCAAACGTTTTCAATATTGACCAATCCATGTTAGTTTTTGTGACCTAATGTGTGTACATGATGTGTTAGCTAGCCCCATGTACAATCCGCCAGAGTCACCTCTTACGACATGCCTTGTAGGTTACATTGTTAGTATTCTTTGCTCCATTTCATGTCCCGGTAACACTCAGGCTACATTGGTTCTTCTTATATCCCGAGGAGTGCTTAAGATGGTAAGCCTACACACTCCTGGCTTTAATGCAATTCATGTATTTCAGGAAGCCAACCAATTTGGGGATCAGTGTTGATCCCGCTTATGTTTGACCTCTTTGCCGTAATGCAATTCCTGTATTTCAAGAAGTGTAGATTCCCTTCTGTGTTGGACTTCTTGCCTGTCATACAGCCTGTATTCGGGATTAAAAGTGGCCCTGGGGTGGGAGTTATGGCCAGTATGGTTCAGCTGACCCTATTCCTAGCCTTAGTTACCAACGTTAACCTCGACTAATGAAAGGGTGCTAAGTACGAGGCGTGTTCAAATGAAACTGGACATAACTACACCAAGTGAAAATACGTGCGATGCGCATGATGACGTCACTTCTGGTGTAAACAGCAGATCCCAACCGTTAAATTTACAAAATTTCATTATCCTTCGACTTATAGTTTCCTCTGCAGACCGTTGAAAACATGGCGGTTTTGATACGGAATCCGTTCAGAGGTAATCAGCGAGCGGTGATTCGGTTTCTAACAGCTAAAGGATGTCGACCAGTTGACATTTATCGCAGAATGCAGGCAGTGTATGGTGACAAAAGTGTGTCGAAGACAATAATGAAGAACTGGACAACGATGTTAAAAGAAGGACGTAACGAAAGATCTTCCGAGACCAGGGTCAGGCGTATATTGTTGCGTCGAAAGATGCCATCGCCAAAATTGATGCACCAATTCGGGTGGACCGTCGCCGGAGCTTACATTCGCTAGCAGAGGAGTTCCATGAGTAGCTAGGGACAGTTCAAATGGTGGTTAGCAAGACACTGAAGTATCGGAAGGTGTGTTCACAATGAGTACCTCGGTTACTGACCAACCACCATAAGGGAGAATGCATGGGATGGAGTTTGAACCACTTGCTGGGATACGAAGAGGAGGGTGATTTGTTTATTTTGCGCATTGGGGCAGGTAATGAATCGTAGTGCCACCACTTTGAGCCGAGCAGCAAAACTATTAGCATGCAATGTAAATATTCCGGATCACCGAAATTAAAAAAATTCAAGATACACTTTTATCACCAAACGCTGCCTGCATTCTGCGATGAATGTCAACTGGTCGACATCCTTCAGCTGTTAGAAACCGAATCACCGCTTGCTGGTCAACTCTAGACAGAATCCGTATCACGTCCGCCATGCTTTCATATGTGTGCTAAGAAAACTATGAGTCGGAGGATAATTAAATTTTGCAAACTTGACGGTTGGTATGTGTTGCCAACATTTAGAAGTGACGTTATCATGCGCATCGCATGTATGTTCACTTGGTGCAGTTAGGTCCGGTTTCATTTGAACACGTCTCGTAATTCAATGGACAAAATAACTTTAAAAGCTGCGCATTGTCATTGGCGTGGCTCTTCTGTTCCATAACCATAATTGAGAAGAAATCAAATAAGTAGCGTATACTTGATGAGAGGTCACATACATTGGGACTGAGAATAAACAGAAAAAAGGAAGAAAGTCTATGAGGATAAATGAAACTAACTACAATCAGATTGTGCTGGGAGACACATGTAACAGTTCCAGCCCGAGCATAAGCGTTTAGGGCAGGGGTAATGTGGTCCACGACTCTGAGAACAAAGGTACATGAATGTGTGTCAAGGTCACTCTTCGTCTCGACACTACCCCAAAGTCACTCACCGTCTCGATACTGTCAATAAATGAAAACGGGGTTGGGGGAAAAAAGGTGTCTAGACAGGTAAGAGGCTAGGTGCTGACCACTGGCGTTCCGATTTGGGTAGTGTGGGATGAGTGACAGATATAGGCCCTCCCCCCAGAGATCCATTGGACAGCTCTGATACTGCTTGAGGCTATATAATACTAGACACAGTTTAACTCAAGCAGACTGGCCATTGAGAGAGAGAGAGCGAGAGAGAGAATTTAGCTAGGAGTATGTTTAGCTCACCGACTTAATAGAAGTGTGATTGATAGGCTGTTTTTACGAATGTGTGCGAACAGGGTCGCTGAACCAGCATACGCCTTCGAGTCTTGGCCCGTCGCTCTATAAAGTGTGTGTTGGGCGCCCTGTGTATAAGAGAGATCTAGATGTACGTGTGGTCTGTGTAGACACCGAGGGAACATGTATGTTCTGAAGAGTTACGCAAGTGTACAGATCGACTAGGTGAGATCTAGATGCGTGTGTGGTATGTGTAGACACCGAGGAAACGATGAATGTTCCAGAGCGTGGGTATACGCAGATCGATTGAGTGTGTGATCAAATGTGATTATACGTTGAATATATTGAATGTATTATGTCCAGATCACCCGCCTGAGGGGATCTGAGTGTCACAAAATACGAACGCGAGGACGAGTTTTTGAGAGTGTGTTGAGGGTGCAGATTAGGGGAGTGGAGTGTACGGCTAGAACTGGGTTGGATTAGTTATGAGCAACATCAATAGCTTATGCTTATAAACTCCGTGTGTCTATTTAGACAAGATGTATTTTTATGTTGTTTGTAATTTCATTGCACTCACTTTAAAAGCTGTTGTATGAGTATGATATAATAAATATGCTACCTGCTGCGTACCTATGTTATTTGCAGTGTGCGGTCGTGAATGATGTGGATGAGTGTGGTAACATTTTAGATAGAATAACCCCAGTGGAAACCTGGACTCTGCGAGATGTGGAATCATTCGTATATCTTGGTAGCAATATAGACAAAGTAGAAGGTACAGGTAACGATATCAAAGTAAATATACAAAAGGTGAGAGGATCTGTCTACCCCTTGTATATCAGTGACCACAACACCCAACCTTCCTATTTCCAGTCTACCTCTTGTATATCATTAACTACAAAATCCATCTGCTCCCTATGTCATGTCTACTTCTTGTACATCAGCAGCCACAACATCCACTTTGCTGGTCGGTATGTTCTGTTTACACCTGAAGTGACGTCATCATACGTATCGTACGTGTGTTCACTTGGTGCAGTTAGGTGCGGTTTCATTTGAACTCGCCTCATAGATAGTAATGATTTTGTTTGCGAGCTAGTGTCTGATCTAACTTCTCACTTCCACTTGCGGGAAGGAGGACTAACTTCTGGACAGGCAAACTATACTGATTATACATGTTAGTCAGGGTCAGGCAAAACATACTGGCCAAGACCCTCACCTCGGCTTCCTAGTAGCCCTCCCCGGAAACGGAAACCTAACTAACTAGGTGAGGGATCGACGTGATCCCCATAGTAGTGAGTGACACACAGAGGAAGCCAAGCATAGCATAACTGCCTGGAGGATGCCGGTCCAGCTTCATCAGAACGCTCGGGATCTGGGGAAACCTACTGCAACCTGCCACTTAACGTCCTTGTTAGGGCGTACAAAATAGTTACCTACTCACTGTGGGCATTCGAAAACAACAACAACTGCCCCTTGTAACATCCCAGAACACCAGTCTGTCAATCCCGTCTGCCCACTCTAAATCGTGATAGTATACGTGCATAGCCTAACTGCAGTGTCAGGTGCAACATATTGACCAAGACCCTTTCTCAATTCCATGTCGTATACCTGTAAACAGACTACGCTACAGCAGCCTGACCAACGAGTGAAGATCGACACTGTTTTCTGTGGTGAGTCTGATGAGAAGCAGTGTAGTGATGTACACCGAGGATGATATAGGTACAATTTTAATTGTCCGCTTCGGGATGAAAGCAGCGCAACTTTAACCCGCTACAGAGAAATACAGTCGAGAATAATGAATTAATTTAGAAAACAACAACAAATCGTAGACTGTAACCACCTGCTATACTTGTAACGATCCATCCAGAAATGGTGTCGGGGAAAGAGGTGGGGGGGGGGAGGGGGGGGGGGGTGAGAGTCGAAGTATTCACTCTGTCATTATTGTTTCATTCATGAGAGGAGACGAGGGGTTCATTCGATCATTCTTGTATCATACATGAGAGGAGACGAGGTGTTCACTCGTTCATTCTTGTATCATACATGAGAGGAGACGAGGTGTTCACTCGTTCATTCTTGTATCATACATGAGAGGAGACGAGGTGTTCACTCGTTCATTCTTGTATCATACATGAGAGAAGACGAGGTGTTCACTCGTTCATTCTTGTATCATAAATGAGAACAGACGAGATGTTCACTCAGTCATTCTTGTATCATACATGAGGTGTTCACTTTTCACTCTGTCATTCATGTATCATATATGGGAGGAGACGAGGTGTTCGCTTTGTCATTCCTGTATCATATATGGGAGGAGACGAGGTGTTCACTTTTCACTCTGTCATTCATGTATCATATATGGGAGGAGACGAGGTGTTCACTTTTCACTCTGTCATTCATGTATCATATATGGGAGGAGACGAGGTGTTCGCTTTGTCATTCCTGTATCATACATGAGAGGAGACAAGATATTCACTCGGTCATTCTTGTATCACACAGAAGAGTAGAAGAGATGTTCACTTGGTCATTCTTGTATCATACATGACAGGAGACGAGGGGTTCACTTGATCATTCTTGTATCATACATGAGAACAGACGAGATGTTCACTCATTCATTCTTGTATCACATGAGAGGAGACGAGGTGTTCACTTTTCACTCGGTTATTCTTGTATCATATATGGGAGGAGACGAGATGTTCACTCGGTCATTCTTGTATCATACATGAGAGGAGACGAGGTTTTCACTTCGTCATTCTTGTATCCTACAGGAGAGGAGATGAGATATTAATTCGGTCATTCTTGTATCACACAGAAGAGGAGACAAAATGTTCATTTGGTCATTCTTGTATCATACATGAGAGGAGGTGAGGTATTCACTCGGTCATTCTTGTATCATACAAGAGAGGAGATGAGGTTTTCACTCGGTTATTCTTGTATCATACATGAGAGGAGATGAGGTATTCACTCGGTCATTCTTGTATCACATATGAAAGGAGACGAGGTTTTAACTCGGTCATTCTTGTATCATACATTAGAGAAGATGAGGTTTTCACTCGGTCGTTCTTGTATCATACATTAGAGAAGATAAGGTTTTCACTCGGTCGTTCTTGTATCATACATGAGAGGAGACGAAGGGTTCACTCGGTAATTTTTGTATCACACATGAGAGGAGACGAGGTGTTCACTCTTCACTCGGTCATTCTTGTATCATACATGAGAGGAGACGAAGGGTTCACTCGGTCATTATTGTATCATACATGAGAGGAGACGAGGTGTTCACTCGGTCATTCTTGTATCATACATGAGAGGAGACGAAGGGTTCACTCGGTCATTATTGTATCATACATGAGAGGAGACGAGGTGTTCACTCTTCACTCGGTCATTCTTGTATCATACATGAGAGGAGACGAAGGGTTCACTCGGTCATTATTGTATCATACATGAGAGGAGACGAGGTGTTCACTTGGTCATTCTTGTATCATACATGAGAGGAGACGAGGTGTTCACTTGGTCATTATTGTATCATACATGAGAGGAGACGAGGTGTTCACTTGGTCATTCTTGTATCATACATGAGAGGAGACGAGGTGTTCACTTGGTCATTCCTGTATCATACATAAGAGCTGACGAGGTATTCACTCGGTCATTCTTGTATCACACATAAGAGGAGACGAGATGTTCACTTGGTCATTCTTGTATCATACATGAGTGGAGATGAGGTGTTCACTCGGTCATTCTTGTATCATACATGAGAGGAGATGACGTGTTCACTCGGTCATTCTTGTATCATACATGAGAGGAGACGAAGTCTTCACTCGGTCATTTTTGTATCATACATGCGAGGAGATGAGGTTTTCACTCTTCACTCGATCATTTATGTTAACTAGATGATTGTTGGATGACCAGTCCTTCAGTGGCGGTTGCATGGTTGCGAGTACCAACGTCTCTTCCAACTCTCTGTCTATCATGGGCCACGGTGGACCAGTGAATAATGAGTGGTTCATCTATAGCATCGTGAATGTGTTGTGGAACGCAATGGAGTAGGGCTGCCGCTATATGGATATTCCACGTTGTCGCTTCTTGTCTGTGGTGTATAATATTGCTGTCTCAATTGTGTTTCCTTTGATTGTCCTACCATCACAGCAAGTGACCCACATAACGATACTTGAGCTTAACTACAGAAGCAACTGCATCTTTCACTATTGACGATTGCCGAATATCAGAGTTATGGTTGAGAAGCTTTGGTCTCTGAGTTTGGACTCTTCGTGGGTGGCCATGTTCTCACCACTTAACACATTGCAGGTAGTATTGGGGAGTTGGGATCAAGATGCTGAGCAGCGCATGAGCTGCAGTGGGATCAAGATGCTGAGCAGCTCATGAGCTGCAGTGGGATCAAGATGCTGAGAACCGCATGAGCTGCAGTGGGATCAAGATGCTGAGCAGCGCATGAGATGCAGTGGGATCAAGATGCTGAGCAGCGCATGAGCTGCAGTGGGATCAAGATGCTGAGCACCGCATGAGCTGCAGTGGGATCAAGATGCTGAGCAGCGCATGAGCTGCAGTGGGATCAAGATGCTGAGCAGCGCATGAGCTGCAGTGGTCAGCGACTCATAGCTGACTGCTAGCGTCAGGGCCAGCTAACCAAAGCTGCCAAGACCCTTCTACACCTCCATGCGGTGATCCTGGATAACAGGCTGCAGGAAGGCAGACTGGCTAAGGAGAAGGGATCGAAGAGGAAATGCTAACCCGGTACTCAAAAAATACTTCTTGACATTAGACCGAAAATTGCAAATATCGCAGTCAAGCTGTAAACTATGACACAACGCATTCCGTTCTCTGGACTACATTCTGCTATTTAAGCGGGAGATTGAGAACGAACACAGAAGAAGAAGAAGAAGAAGAAGAAGAAGACAAACAAGACGCCAAGCCAGCGCTACGTTGCCTGGTAAAATGTGAGTTCAGGTAGTTCTGCTTGTTGAACAGACATCCAAGATAGATGTACTCGTCCACAGCATCCAGATTCTCTCCATAGTTGATGACTGGGTCGCAGGGAACGACGTGATTGCGCGTGTTTTTAATCTTGCACGTGTTCGTTTGAGTTCCGTTTTTTTCCCCCTTTTGGTGCAGTATTGACATTCTTGTATTATATATAGGAGTAGATTATGAATTGCAGAGTGATAGATTGATCATTTCTCCCGCCAGATATTGGGTTCGATCATGATTATCAGGCAACTCAGCTGTAAATAGGTATATGGCTTGCATTCAGCGAAGAATAGAGTGAAGAAGAGATCTGGCTACCCACATTCACAAACAGCTGAGAATAGTACAATGCAGTATCTAACGCTTTTTCCCTGACAGCACTGTTTGATACGGGGCTACCTTTAACTCTATAATATATGAAGTCCTTGTCACGTAGAGCACCCAACTGAAATCATTCAACGACACTGCCTGTTAGATGACAATTAAAACATAGATCATTCTTCTTCTTCTTCCTCTTCTTCTTCTTCTTCTTCTTCTTCTTCTTCGTACGCTGTCAGACGTTAACCTGTATTTTTTCGAAAAAAGCAGCGGTCATCCTGAGGCTGTCGACACTGCCCTAGAGCTTGTCTAGTGTTGGCACTGGTGATGGCCACATCTGCTTTCTCTGATACTCGTATGTCGGGTAGTTTTGCAGCAAATGTTCAGCGGTCATTTTCCCGGTACCACACGAGCATTCGTCAGTGCCACCTATCTTCAATTTGTTGAATAGGTGGTACCTCAGTCTATTGTGGCCAGTGCGAAGTCTGAAGACCACGACCTGCTCTCTTCTGTTCAACTGGTAATATGCATCGTTTTTTAGTGTAGCCAGTATGTTCTATTTCCCATTTGGTCATGTATCTATCTAGCTCTAATAAATCTTTTTGACTCTTCGTATGTCACACTAGTATCTGGTTGTGGTAGTCTTGCACCTTCTTTTGCCAGTCTGTCTGCCTCCTCGTTGCCTTGGATGTTACAGTGGGATGGAACTCACTGTACCACTACTCTTTTTGGTGCGGACTGCTAGCATAGTTGACAGAGTACTGCTCTTAAATCATTAAGTTCAGTATTTTTCTGGCTTTTTAGTGCTGTGACTACGGCCAGGGCATCTGTAAGCAGGAGTATATGGCTTTCATTCTTTTTACATGTCACTATTTCTTCTACTGCAGCCCTCAGTGCCTCTGCCTCCGCTCTGAAATTGCTTGTGTATTTTCCAGTTGCCACTGACAGTGTTATTTTTCTGCCATTTTGTATGCTCAGCAATACCCCTGCCCCTCCGTTCTGCGTTGTGTTTGTTACGGAACCGTCGGTGTATTCATGGGTCCAGTCCATGCTTGGGTAGTTTTTCGTTATGTATCTCAGGGTTTAATCTCTTCTTTCTTTTTCAGTCTCGCGGTTTTTTTTCTCAAATACCTGGTAAATTTTCTACCACCTCTGAAAATATATGCTGCCACCAGGTAGGTTTTCGTACAGTAGGGATGGGCTTTGTTGTTGTTAGTGCGTTCATAGGGTCTTCGTTCATCTTTGCTTTGGCTATTTCTGCAAAGTTTCTCCGCTTTAGTTTCCCCTTTCCAAATTTTTTTAGTCTCTGATGCATTGGATGGTCAGTCAGTCTTCTGAATTGCTCTGCTTGCTGCTGGGCTCTGCAGTCTCTTCTGTCGGTCATGGATTGCAGTTGTGTAATCTTTTCAAGTTCTACAATTGACGTTGACTTCATGCCTCCTGTTATAACTCTCCTGGCTTGGTTTTGAATTTTGCTAATTTTATCGAAGTTCGCCTTTGCTGCTGTTGTCCATGCCGCAATGCCATACTCGAGAACTGGTCTCACTCTTCCAGTGTACAGTTTCTTTAGTATGCCTTCGTCTGCTCCCCAGCTTGTGCCAGCAAGTTTCCTCATGATTGCCATTCTTTCTCTGGCTCTCATTCGGTTTCTCTCGATCTGACTTTTCCATGTCATGCGCCGATCAAATATGACTCCCAGGTAGTTTGGGTTGTCGTTTTGGCGCAGGTATTTGCCGTTAAGACTTATTTTGGTGTTTTGGGGTTTGTTTGAAAGCGAGAATATCGTACATGTTGTTTTTTTCTCATTTATTTTGACCAGCCACGAGTTCGCCCACTCTTCCAGCGATGTTAGGGCCTGCTGCATCCGATTACTTGCTATGGTGAGATTCTTTTCAGAGGTCCACATAGCCAGATCGTCTGCAAACATTGAGCTGTGGACTCTTCTTGGTATATTCTCCTTTAGGTTATTTATATACACCAGGAAGAGTGTGGGTGACAGTACTCCCCCTTGGGGTACTCCCTGCTCAAGTGTCACCTTTTTGCTCAACTGCCCTTGTACTTGAACTCTGGCTGTTCTGTTTTTGAGGTAGTGACTGATCCATTTGTACCTTTTGCCACAGACTTCACTTCTTCGTAGCTTGACTTTAAGTCCCTCTTTCCAGACCTTGTCAAATGCCTTTTCTAGATCCACCCAAACCGCTAATGTGTGTTTTTTCTCCTGGTAAGCATCCTCTATTTCCTGGGCTATGAGGGTGATTTCCTTTTCTTTAAAGTTCTCATGGCCTCATCCATTTAATTCAATGTTAGTTTTGCCATTATGTGCTCTTCTGGTGCCATATTGATAATGTCGTGCCCCTTTTGTTCTTCCCTAACGTCTGTATGCCTATCTGTAGGGACATCAATATGGTTTTCTCTGGCATAATGTTCAATAAAGGCGTTTGCTGCTTTTTTTCCAGTGAGCATGTTATCGCCCTGCTTGATGGTAATTTGTTTGTTTAATGGAGTTTCGTCATTCATGGCTCTGACTAACTTCCATAGTTTGTTCCCATCTTTATCTAAATTAAGGCTTTCTGTTTTGTTTTTCCAGCTTTCTCTTTTTATTTGGTTTAGAGTGTATTTGTATTTCGCTGTGGTGGCTTTGAGGGCGATATTTGCCTTCATAAATTGTTCTTTCTCTGCCCCGTTCCTAGCATTTGAGACTTCCTCTTCCGCTTTCTGCAATTCATCATTCCAATAGGGCTTGTAGTTTTTCCTTGCCCCTCTTGGGATAGTTTCAGTGGCAGCTTGCATTATTGCTTTGCTTAGGCTTTCCACCATGGGTTTAATATTGTTATTCCGTGTGTTGATGGTTTCACACATCCCATCTGTCAGGATTGCAAATCTGTCCCAGTCGGCTCGTTTCTAATTCCAACGTGGGAGCGGTTTTATTTCCTGTGGGCTTACTTCCATATCAACTTCTAGCCTAATTGGCCTGTGGTCGCTACCTGCCAATTGGTTTAGCACCTGGCGGTCTATTTTTCGTTGAATATCCACCGTGGAAAATGCCACGTCTGGAGTAGAGGTGGTATGCCATGTTCTAGAATAAAAGCTAGGGCTTTCCTCCGGCCTATTGATCAGACCGAGATTTGTCCCTGTTAATCATTACCTCCAGTTCCGAAAACCAACAAAATAGATTCGAGGTCCTATTCCATTATTCCATGCACCATTATTCAGGCAGCCGAGGCCTGCTTTGAGCACTCTAATTTTTTAAAAGTAAACGCGCCGGCCACCTGGGACGCTCAGCGAAGAGCACCCGTGGGAGAGAGCCGGCAGACGGTAGGGCAGTGAACCGGCGCGAGCCGGACCGCCCGCCTGCGCCTGAGATCCAACTACGAGTTTTTTTAACTGCAACAACTTTAATATACACTATTGGAGCTGGAATTACCGCAGCTGCTGGCACCAGACTTGCCCTCCAATAGATCCTCGTTAAAGGGTTTAAAGTGTACTCATTCCAATTACGGAGCCTCGAAAGAGTCCCGTTTTGTTATTTTTCGTCACTACCTCCCCGTGCCGGGAGTGGGTAAGTTGCGCGCCTGCTGCCTTCCTTGGATGTGGTAGCCGTTTCTCATGCTCCTTCTCCGGAATCGAACCCTGATTCCCCGTTACCCGTTACAAACAGCGTAGGCATGTCACGTACCATCGACATTTGATAGGGCAGACATTTGAAAGATGCGTCGCCGGCACATGAGGCCATGCGATCAGCACAAAGTTATCCAGAGTCACCAGTGGGGACACCGCAACCCCGTGAGGGGAAACGACGATTAATTTTGAACTAATAAAAGCGCTCTTTCCGCTCTTTTCGGAGCTCGGTAAGCGTGTATTAGCTTTAGAATTGCCACAGTTATCCAAGTAGGATCGTGTCATCTAAGGAACCTCGACTGATTTAATGAGCCATTCGCGGTTTTACCGTGAGACAGTGTGAATTTAAACATGCATGGCTTAATCTTTGAGACAAGCATATGACTACTGGCAGGATCAACCAGCTATCTGTCGGAGACGGACGAACCACCCACACCGGTCGGCGAAGGATGGATGTGTAAAAAGCCTCTCCAGGACGGCCGCAAGGACCGACTGACGGACGGACGGTTGTTCCGTCCCTCACTCTGTCGCCCTAGGACCGCCCGGCAAGGGCCCGTACACACACCAACCGACCGACCGGGCTAGCTCGGGGAGGGATGGCAGCGTTCTGTGCAGAACGGCCCCGGCGATGATTTTCACTCGGACTGGAGACGATTTTTGCTTGCCGGCCTACCCTTCTCCGACCGGTTGGTTGGGCGAGGACAGGGCCTTTAGGCACGATTCCTGCTTTCCATTTGCCGGTCACAAGCTCTTTGCGAGAGAATGACCACCAGCGAGACGAACTGTCGAGATTGGCTATACGCCTTCTACAAAACACACTCGGACTAACAAAGTTTCTCGATACGGACTACAGTAACGCACCGTTTCCAGCGGTACGACTCCACCAAAATGGTCCCTCTACAGTGCCAGGGAAAGGCGGGCGAGCGTGTTAGGCGGGCCCGCGCTTTCACTCCGTCTGGCGGAACTGAGATCGCTGTCCGTACACTGGATGCTAGTCAATCGTGCCACCGAGAGACCAGTTTTATATCTTCTTCTTTGTTTATCCTCTGATCAAGGTTCTAGTTTCCCTCACAAAAGGCACCGTTGTTTGTAATATTGTTTTATCTCCGTACAACTTTTGCCTTTCGATACCAGAATTGTTGTCTATCGTCATGTGACTGCAGCTTTGTAGGATGTGTTCCATGGTCATTGCATGCACCCCATATGTACACCTGTCATCTGTCCAAATCCTCATTTTGTTGTAAAGATGACCACAGTCTATTATGTTCCGTTCTCAGTTTGAATATGACGATTTGTTTTTCTCTAGTTAAATCATAGCAGGCGTTTTCTTTTCAGTTGGGGTGTTGATCAACCCATTTTCCCATGATGTTGGCTGTAATTAGGGTCTTGGTCTCATTATACGTTATGTTAAGGACTGTTTGTGGTAAAGTCCCTCCACACTTTGCTAGTTCGTCTGCAGCTTCATTATCTTCGATATTGCAGTGGGAGAGGATACTCTGAATGACCAAGCTTGAAAGCGGGATCAGGGAGTACATACATTGATCGAAATCTTCATCTGTATGTTGTTTTAGCACCACTAATACTGACGAGGAATGATTCAGGAATACTAAGTCTTTTTGGTGGATATTTTCATCTTGGATTGAAGGCTCAGCTCAGCAGCTTTCAGTGCCACTTGCTTCCAACCAGCGAGATAAATTCGCGACTAGTACACATTAAAAAAAATCGTTCACCTTCATTCTAAGATAGTGTGTACTGTACCGTGTTTTACACCTGACGACACCGTGCGTTTGACTTCATCAACGAATATTTCAATGTGTCTGCTTCCCATATGAGCATGACCTCGCTGTTTGATGTCTCCGAACACAAGCAAGTTTGGTCTGTGGACCATGCCAATAACATATTCCCATATGAGCATGACCTCGCTGTTTGATGTCTCCGAACACAAGCAAGTTTCGTCTGTGGACCATGCCACTAACATATTCCCATATGAGCACGACCTGATGTTTCATGAATGCGACCACGCAAGCAAGTTTGGTCTGTGGACCATGCCACTAACATATTCCCATATGAGCACGACCTCGCTGTTTGATGTCTCCGAACACAAGCAAGTTTGGTCTGTGGACCATGCCACTAACATATTCCCATATGAGCACGACCTCGCTGTTTGATGTCTCCGAACACAAGCAAGTTTGGTCTGTAGACCAGACACTAACATATTCCCATATGAGCATGACCTCGCTGTTTGATGTATCCGAACACAAGCAAGTTTGGTCTGTAGACCATGCCACTAACATATTCCCATATGAGCTAGACCTGATGTTTCATGAATTCGACCACGCAAGCAAGTTTGGTCTGTAGACCATGCCACTAACTTATTCCCATATGAGCATGACCTCGCTGTTTGATGTCTCCGAACACAAGCAAGTTTGGTCTGTGGACCATGCCACTAACATATTCCCATATGAGCACGACCTGATGTTTCATGAATGCGACCACGCAAGCAAGTTTGGCCTGTAGACCATGTCGTCCTCCCATCAGTACAAACTACCGTCGCAATTCGCTTACAGACACTTATCCCCTCTGAATCGGCCTAGATTGCAGTCATGTCAGTTATGTGTGTCATACCAATTGATATCTTAATAAATGATATTCTCATCATTCTTGTGACTTGCTCTGTGTGACTACGACCCTTTTCAGAGTATAATGTTTCCTCTAAGAGCCGCACCTGACCTGACCTGATGACTCGCAAGCCCTAATACAATCAAAAAACCTGCCGTTGAGAAGACATTGCCGTAGCCAAAAAAGGGTTGAACTTTATATAGAAAATAATTATGCCCACCTACATTCCACCTGAAATTCATGTCTTAGAAAATTCGTTTGGCATTGCAGGTGTGGGAATTCTGCGAGAGAGTTTTGATGGACATTGGAGAAAACAAAAAAAGTAGTTTTTCAAAGATAAAACTAAATTAAAAGAAAAAATACAAATATTTAAAACAATACTAGACCTTAAATTAATAGCAGCCTGTAATAAAGTGGGAAACATATTTGGTGTATTTGCTCGTGGTATCACTTCCCATTCAAATGAAACAGGAACCGTGAGCTTAGTTTACAAACCCAACATACCACGTTCAAATCGGTTCGCACTCGGTATGATAGACAGGCACGCTTTGGGGTTTCTTTTGGTTTTTGTAAGGTATTAACGCTTCTCCCAGTGGACGCAACTGTAAATTTATTACTAGCGAAGTTAAGGGAACATTCCAGAGCAATCTTGGGAGCTATGGAGTTTGTGCTCTGTCGACAGCACTTTCAGCTATGAAAGGAACTGAGCACACGCGGGACCGTTCAATTGCAGTAAACTCGGTTTTTGACCCAAAGAAAGGTTGAGTATCTATCTTATATCTTGTTAAAGTGTGATTATCTAAATTGCATTTACTTATCAATCAATCAATCAATCAATCAATAATATTGCAGTTCCATAAGGTTCCAATAAATACAAGCTAAGATGAACCTGTGAAAGCGTGAACCTGTCTATATGTGCAGAAATTTGAGTAACTTAAATTATCTTTTGCCCCTCACACAACATGCATGTCAGGAAGCAGTATTTTATTATCTGCTCCTCTTATGTTCTGTTAACACTCGGTCTTGTGGGACCATGTCCGGTGTGAAAGACAGATTGGGTATCCTGTTCTGTTAAAGTATGATTATCTATATGTAATTGATTTGTGTCGAATTGAAATGACCGCACTAGTTACAGAAGAAACGTATTGTCCAACATAGTATGGGCTATTATATTTTAATCCCCTGATTGGTGACCGGGAAAGTGAAGAATATGTCCCCATTTTAATATGTCTAGCATTTCGTAATAGGCTACTAAAGAGGGATGTGCATCGGACTAGCAACATCATAAACTGAGAGAAATTGCTACAGAAGTCACACGTGGACGGACAAAAGAGTAAACATGCTCATAGTGGACATTAAAAAAAACAACCTTCCAAGCATATCGTAAAAGGCGACCAAAGAGGGTTGTGGATGAGACCATCAACCTCATCATGTAAAACTATTGCTATTTAAACCGCAACAGCAAATCCTCGATGCCAGACTTCCATCAAAGAGCTAAGCTGTAGTAGTGCTCACATACTTCCATTGAGCGTAAATGGGAATCATCATCATCAAGAGCATGCCAGGAAAGTGGTAAGAAATGACAATATGGTTGCTACCCCACCCTGTAGAAACTATAAACCACATAATCTTCTAAAGACCTTCAACTTGACGCTAAGCTCTTAGTCCGTCAGAAATCCTGTCGGCTTTCTCAAATTACGGTAAGACCTGGAATGAGCCCATTTTTTTTATTGACTTAATGAACAGGCACGAATATTATAACTGTAGGTTTGGCTGTCGTATATAGGATTACGATCTCAAAAGCTTTTTCTTTATTATTCTTTTAAAAACGTGTATCTATGGCGGCGGGAGCGTGTGACATTATTCCTGGCACATAAAACTGGATCATCCAGGGTGGATCTGAAAGCTAACGAGAGGTCCCCTGCATCAACGCTCGTTTTGTAGTTGACAACTATAGAGGGTTGTGGAAGCCGCTAGCAACTACATCATAGCTGGTGCTTCTTATGAAGCTTGATAAAAGTGAGGTCAGGAGTCAAGAATCCGTAATGGCGAGACTTTTATCTTGTTGAAACATCCCCTTCAGCTGAATTACTGCATTCTAAATAGCAAAAATATACACTAACATAGACACATTAGTGTCATATTGTAGGCTTCATATGAGGAGGCCACATATTGTGGTCAGTAAAGAGAGAAAGGCAGACATGAATATAAAATGATAATAGTGTAGAAACGTCGGTATGTTTATTGATGTTATCACTCAATACGTCGGTATGTTTATTGATGTTATCACACAAAACGTCTACACATGGCCATTGATGTTATCACACAAAACGTCGGTATGTTTATTGATGTTATCACAATCAGCACTCCGAGCAATGAAGTCCGAGAAACTGCTAGATATACAGGCAATTCTGTCTGAACTGAGTAACCAGCACAAGATTGTCATGCAGTGGATACATTTTCATTGTGGAGTACAAGGAAATGAGAGAGCAGATCGACTGGCAAAGGAGGGTGCTGCAGACGAGCAACCAGATGTGCCTGTTACAAACCAACAGAAGATAAGGATGATCAAATCAATCAGACAGCCACCAATAGTAACACAAGAAGATTGCCATAAGATTAACAGACGAGAAGAAACTTGTGTTACGCCTTAGAACTGGACACAACCGACTCCGCAGCCACATGTACACACAATTGAAGATTCGCAGCTTAGCGGCGTGTACATGCGGACATGTACTCCAGACCACAGAGCACATACTATAGAACTGCCCCGAATATGATATGCAGAGAAAATCCCACTGGCCCACAGAAAGAACACTGGAAGAGAAACTTTATGGACCTGTATGTGAACTACAAAAGACGGTGAAGTTTATACAAGAGACAACATTGCAGGTATAGACAATATTTTAAAGCGAGTGAAAGAAGAAGAAGAAGAAGCAGAAGAAAAAAAAAATAACAAGAGACGACAGACACAACACACTTTGCCCAGGAAGGACCCCTTCAGTTCTCCAAGGCGCATAAAGGCACAAGTGGACTGAACAAGTAAAGTAAAAGTTGAACAGATTATCACAGGAACACACTTGGACTATCCAATCCTAATCTTTGACAAAGGTCACAACTCAGCTTTTTATAACTGGTAAAAGCTAATTTATCTGAGACAAAATGGAAAATTATCTCCGTAAAAACACATTTATCTCTGACGAGAGGAACATTTATCTCCGTCAAAAGATCTAATTTATCACTGGCAACAAGGAAATTATCCCAAGCAAAGCTAGGTAGGAAGACAAAAGATAAGAAGCACTGTTGACATTTCGGTTTGAGAAATCCAAGTGGCAATTCAAACAAAGTTTGGGGGTTCTGTGTAAGCTCGTTTACATGGCTTCCCTAAACATCTTTCATGAATGCCGGTACACTATTTTATGTAGCCTATGTAAAATTGTTTTTTTTTATGTAGAACGTGTGCAGAACCCTGTGCTTCCTCTAGTCTGTGCGTTGTATATTTTGTTACCTGTTTTCTGTGTATTTTGTTACATGTTTTCTGTGTATTTTGTCTTGTGTCTTCTATAGTCTCTGGTTGCAGACTATTTTCATAATATCAAAGCCACCAGAATTGTGAAACATTACCTATCTAACATTTATCGGTGCATTGGTTGTACTGCAGTCATTATATATATATATATAGATTAACCTACTTAAATTAGACATTTATACATACAATAAACACAATAAACATTCATGTTCTAGTCTTACAATGCAAATTGCATTTTTCACTTCAGTATGAGAGGAGCACGCGTGACAACGGTTTCGCTGCCTGCCTGCTGAAAGAGAGAGCAGGTAATCGAATTCCCGGTAAGGCATATGTTATTTTTCTGTTGGGGGTGAAATAAAAAAGCATAACCGGTACACGACATGACGACAACAGTGGGGAAGCGGCCTTTAAAATACCCCAGCAATTAGAATAAAGTCGTACAACAGTTTTAAATAATGTATGCATGTTTTTAATCCCATCAATAATAGTAGTGTCAGACAAGACTAAACGTCGTTCTGCCTCAGTGTTTGATAACAATCCTGACAAAGCTGATTCATTTTGTCTTTTACAGCACTGCGATTTGTCTGTTTCCTTTTATCTGCTATTATCTAGCTACTTTGTTATTCAAATCAAGAAAAAATGAAAAAGAAAGTTACAGTTACGTTTACTAAATTGCAGGACCTCAGACTAAAGAAAGTACTCCGTACCGTTACTTTTGATAAACTGATATCACCTAACCGCCGAATAGATGAGCGTTATATATCAATAGCGTCGTATCGGCGTTCACATATCGCTAAATCGTAGACGATTAAATAGTGACTTGTAAACGATACATTGAGAAGCAAACTGTTGTAAACTGGTGTATGGCAAAAACATTGCCCAGTCGCCCCAGTTTTTGAAACATAGACCCAACGCTACATTTGACTTATCAGAAACAGCTTTCAGGAAAACATGATGCAAGTAACTTGCAGTTATGTTGTGTAGCAATGATTTTGACATTATGAGGTTGTTAACCTTATGCTCAACCTTCTTTAATCGACACATTCCACGAAGGAAACAGTGGTTGTATTTTGTACTCGCAGTTTATTAGACGGCGAAGACGACAAGGTCATGGTCGTGTTACTTGCGCAGCGGGCAACAAGCAAGGTCAGACCATTCAACTGAGGAGAATCAGCTGGGATTGAATAAACATGGGGCCCGAACTGAGCACTCGATCATCTTCATCTTAGATTAATAGGAGGAATGGTGAATGAATGTAAAGATACATGAATGAATGAAGAGATGGATAAACATATAAGTCGATATAGCGATAATTGACAAACTGGATATATATACATATATATAGATAAAGTAAAGTAAAGTAAAGTGAGATAGATAGATAGACAGACAGACAGACAGACAGACAGACAGACAGACAGACAGATAGATAGATAGATAGATAGATAGATAGATAGATAGATAGAGAGAGAGAGAGAGAGAGAAATAATTGTGCATAAATGGGTGCATGGGTGGATTTACGAAGGGATGTACGATCAAGCAGATTAGACATACAGACACGCGTACAGATGGAAAGACAGATACATTTAAACAGACAGACGGAAAGACATACTGAAAGATAAGACACAATTAGGTCAAAACAGACTAAACTAGATCATTTGAGACAAGATAGATAAAAAGATAGCCGGACATATAGATCGATGAACAAACAGATAGATAATATAACAGTGCAAAACGGATTGTTAAAAAGGGCAAGCACGCTAGACAAAGGGCAGACACAATGTAAGTTGAAGGTCGATACTCACTTCTGATGTGTGTGTTCTCCTGTTTTGGTTTCTCTTTCATCAATAGCCTTCGATTACTGCTAACATTTTCATAAGTTGGAGGGCGTGAACCATCCTCATCGCTTGCGTTTGCCACGAAACTATCCTCGCTACCTTCCGTATACATCTCTCCTCCTTCTGTCACTGCATCATCGCCATCTTCACCATAATCATCGTCGCCAGCATTGTTCTCATCTCCAGTGTCGCCTTTGGTGTAAGTGGTAATCTCACTACTGTTAACATAATCCTTACGAACGCCCATAGGTTTGATGCTGAATCTATGTTCACATTCGTGTCCGGAAACTTGGCACCGTCTTTCTTCCTGGTGATGAAGATATAACTCAGTTTTAACTTAACTCAACTCAACTTATATTAACTCAACTTAACTTTAACTTAACTCAACTTAACGTCTATATACTGGTTTACAAGTCTCTGCAGAGTCTGTATACAACCAGTTTCTTGGAGGGTAGTTTAACCGATTTGCCAGTCTATCTTAATAGACTCAAACGTTTACAGCTAAGTAGACTCGCAGCCTATATGCTGCTCTTAACTCCATGGCATACAAAAAAAGAGCGACAAAGCTGATAGTGGGATTCAAGAATTAGTTATGAGAAAATACTCAGAAAAACTGGCCAACAGTGTCTAGAAGAGAGAAGAATTCGTGGTGACTTAATGCAGGTTTATAAGATGATCAGAGGAATGGATAAATTAGACTATAACACGTTTTTTTAAAAATACAACCACCCACAAGAACAAGAGGGCATAGCTACAAATTAACTAAAGAGAGGTCCAGATTAGATATTAGGAAATATTTTTTCTAGTCAGAGAGTGGTGAATGCATGGAATGCATTGCCACGGGAGGTAGTGGAGGCAGGGACAGTTAATGCATTTAAGAATAAATTGGATGCGCATAGCTTTTAGAGCAAGGTGATGTAAATGAAACTGGTTGTATGCAGACTCTGCAGAGTCTTCTAAACCAGTATAAAGACGTTAAGTTAAGTTAACAAACGGCCTGGGCAAAAGTACAAATAATTTGTAGGAAGATTTTAAGCTAGAATTTTGAATTTTGCCGTGCAACGGCCGTTAAGTCTACTCTTTTCGATTTTTAACTGTCAATAGATTTTTTAACGTGCTCGACACTGAACACAAGAGTCAGATATCACTACCCAGAGATCTAGGACATTTTTACCAGAAGATCCTCGTGAAAAATATCCAGGTCTCCACAGTGATTCGAGCCCGCTACCCCCGGCATCCAAGGCGGACACGCTTACCTCGAGACGACTGAATTTTATAATGGTGTTCACAGGATAACGGTGTTGGTGATGAAGACATAACTCAGTTTTATAATGGTGTTCACAGGATAACGATGTTAATGTTTGCGCACGTGTTGAGACCACTTTCACAAGGGCAGTCTTGAGCGAAGAGCAATCACGGCCAGGTGAAATACAATCATCAAGAGCTTACTGATCAGAGTCACATTATTACCAGAGTCAGTAGACAACGGTCTACTTTCTCAAGTCAGCCACTGGATCCACTGTAACCCCTTACCAAAGCAAAGTCGTGAAGATTGACATCAATTCGGCACGAGTAGCCGCGAAGAGTAAGTAACATCAGCAGGGCAGTCATAGCCTCGGCCCTTCGTTCCTTGCTTCGAATGGTACAGAACAGCTGATTTGACTTGAGTGGAGACCGGACATAGGGACGGCACACATATGGGGGCAGGTGGCGTGTTGACTATGTTGACTATGTCTCAAGGAATCCATCATGGAAACTGGATATGGATAAAGTCGGTTTTCTGAAGTCGATCAATGACCAGCATGGATGTTAACGCTGCAACTGATCTACATAAACATAGAAGTTATATACGAAGAAGGTACAATACATCTGCATATATATCTTCTTATTTGTCTTCTTCTTCTTCTTCTTCTTCTTCTTCTTCTTCTTGTTATCCTTCTTCCCCTTATTTTTCTCCATTCTTCATTCGTTCTTATTCTACTTCCTGTCCACGAAAAAACATATTTACTCGTTTGTACTTGTTAACTCCATTCCTACCCTGGGCCGTGTGGTGTTCTTTAAATGTTCCTGGTGCTCATAGTTTCTACAACATAAAGTTGCAAGCCCCATTTCCAAAGCCACTTAGTAGCCTCTTACGACATACCCTGCAGGCTGCAGTTTAACCATTCTTTGCTAAATTTTTAGACCCAGGTAAAACTCTGTTTTACTCATGTTTAATGCTATCGTTTTAAAGGTAGCTCCAAAACAGATGATGTCGGTGTGGAAGAAGTGTTAAGGTCTACATGAGGTTTACTGACTCCCCACGTTTTCTATCTCCAACTTTAACAGCGTCGCGTACTCATTAACATCTGATTGAACTGACGTGAATTATCTCCCTTTATCACATCTGCCCATTTGTGTGATTAGACACCGTGTGGAGCTGCAATCTTTTTTCGTGTGCTATCTTTGTAGCCATTTTATTGTTAATCCTTGCTTCTGTAGTGTTTCCTTAAAACATCGTGGATACTAATGTTCAGTAGCCTTTCTCTTTACTCTACAACCCTGGTATAGTTCGTATGTCTATTAGTCTGTTCCTTTACTCTACAATCATGTTATAATTCGTATGTCCAATAATCTGTCCCTTTACTCTACAACCCTGTTATAATTCGTATGACCAATAGTCTGTCCCTTTACTCTACAACCCTGTTATAGTTCGTATGTCTATTAGTCTGTCCCTTTACTCTACAACCCTGTTATAATTCGTATGTTTATTAGTCTGTCCCTTTACTCTACAACCCTGTTATAATTCGTATGTCCAATAGTCTGCCCCTTTACTCTACAACCCTGTTATAGTTCGTATGTCCAATAATCTGTCCCTTTCCTCTACAAGCTTATTGTTTGATGCTGTAGTTCGTACTGCAAGCAGTTCTCCAGAAATCTAAATAGTTCTCAATTGGCCCTGACAAGGAGTTCTCAATTCGTCCTGTTAAGTAGGTCTTAGTTGGTCCTGTTAAGTAGTTCTCAATTCGTTCTGTTAAGTAGTTCTCAATTCGTCCTGTCAAGTAGTTCTCAGTTGGTCTTGTCAAGTAGGTCTTAGTTGGTCTTGTGAAGTAGTTCTCAGTTCGTCCTGTCAAATAGTTCTTTGTTGGTCCTGTTAAGTAGTTCTCAGTTGGTCCTGTCAAGTAGGTCTTAGTTAGTCCTGGCAAGTAGTTCTTTGTTGGTCCTGACAAGTAGTTCTTTTGTTGGTCTTGACAAGTAGTTTTCAGCTGGTCCTAACAAGTAGTTCTCAGTTTATCCTGACAAGTAGTTCTTAGTTTATCTTGACAAGTAGTTCTCAGTTGGTCCTGACAAGTAGTACTCAGTTGGTCCTGGCAAGTAGTTCTCAGTTGATCCTCAAAAGTAGTTCTTGGTTTCGTACGGCCAAGTAGTTCTCAGTTGATCCTGACAAGTACTTCTCGATTATTTCTAGCACGTAGTTCTCTGTTGCCCTATACGAATGTCTGAGCTGCTCCATGAAAGCAGTTTCGATTCCTCACAGAAAGCCGCTAATGGTGTCCAGAACAAGCAAATTTCGGTTACTCCAGACAAGAAGTTTTCGGTTACTCCAGGCAAGCAGTTTTCGGTTACTCCAGACTAGAAGTTTTCGCTGCTTTGGACGTGCAGTTCTCTGTTAATGATGATGTACAATCTGAACTATCTTCTATAAATAGACTTACCCATCACATACCTGTATATAGGAGCGTATGCAGATAGTTTTAAATTTGCATTTTCTCTGTCGTCGTTGCCTGCAAGAGCGGGAACATGATCCCCATGGTGTCCACGGGTAGTACAGAAGGTCGTAGAGAATCTCCTCAATCAGACGGTTGCGTTTCTGTATACCGATTACCTGAAAGGTGAAATGATTGTGATTGTTAAGAAAACAACATAAGATTGCGTTTTGCCATCGCTGGGTTCCACATGGAGGATTTATAGGGTTGAGAAATAATGGCCGATAGTCCTTGTCGTCGTAACCCAGTTCGCTGAGAAAGATTTTTATTTTACCTCTATTGGACATAAAAACTTAGACTGTACTGAGGTTTTGAACCCTTTCCTTCGTGAGGAAAACTAATATTAAAATTAAACGACAACTCTCTCGTCACGTTTGTTGTTGATTTGCTGGTAAATGTGACAGTTACGTCAAGAGGAGTGGGTGGTAGCAAGATCAAAGGGGGGGGGGGGGGGACGAAGACTAAGTGGGAGGGTGTGAGCAAGGTCAAGTGGGAGGGTGAGAGCAGGGCTAAGTGGGAGGGTGTGAGCAAGGTCAAGTGGGAGGGTGAGAGCAAGGCTAAGTGGGAGGGTGTGAGCAAGGTCAAGTTGGAGGGTGAGAGCAAGGTCAAGTGGGAGGGTGAGAGCAAGGCTAAGTGGGAGGGTGAGAGCAAGGCTAAGTGGGAGGGTGGTAGCAAGGTCAACGGGGAGGGGGTTGAGATGGTCAAGTGGGAGGGTGGTAGCAAGGTCAAAGAGGAGGGTGGTAGCAAGGTCAAAGGGGAGGGTGGTAGTAAGGTGAACATGGAGGGTGGTAGGAAGGTCAACGGGGAGTGTTCTGAGAATTGCAATAGGATAAGGTTTGAGCAAGGTCAAAGGGGAGAGTGGTAATAAAGTCGAGAGTATTGTACTTTTGACTTACTCTGTGACTCCACCACAGCTGGAACAATCACAGTCATAAATCATCCACTGACTGCACCAACCCTCATCAGACTTACTCTGTGACTCCACCTCAGCTGGAACAATCACAGTCATAAATCATCAACTAACTGACTGCGGCAAACAGTGGCACCCTCATCATCGCTAAAGCCAGAGTTGGCCTACAAAACCTGGAAAGTGTTAGGGGAGCGGGTCCATACGGTATTCCTCCATAACTGCACGAATACCAATGTGCACCACTGTGCATAAACTATTTACAACATTCTGCACAACCGGACAGATTCTTGCCACATGGCGCGACGGAATTATCGTATCCCTGTACAAACGGAAGAGATCCCAAACGGAATGCAGCAGCTACATGCCTGTTATATATTGCTGTCTGCTCCCTGTCAGGATTTTGCCACGGTTACAGTCTCTGCTGAAGAGAAAACCACGCCCACATTAGTCAGGTCTCATCGTTTGTAGCTGGACCATTGATTTTATCCTTGCACCTGGAGTTCTCACGGAAATACACAGTGAGTTAAATAGCCCCTTTCAGGTTGCTTATGATTGACTCGAGGACAGTCTTCGATACTGTGGACAGATCTGCATTGTTGAGTATTTGATACCTTGATGGGGTCTTCTTCTTCTTCTTCGTTCGTTCTCAATCTCCCACTACCAAACCCTGAAAAGGCATAAGTAGTGGAATGTAGTCCAGAGAACGGAATGTTTTGTGTCGTAGTTTACAGCTTGGCTGCGATATTTGCACCTTTCGGTCCAACACATCCGACTTCAACAAACATTTTTTGACTACCGGGCTAGCACTCCCTCTTCGATCCCTTCTCCTTAGCCAGTCTGCCCTGCTGCAGCCTGTTATCCAGGATCACCGCGTGGAGGTGTAGAAGGGTCTTGGCAGCTATGGTTCGCTGGCCCTGACGCTAGCAGTCAGCTATAGGTCGCTGACCACTGCAGCTCATGCGCTGCTCAGCATCTTGATCCCCCTTGATGGGGTGAATAAATGAACTCCATCGTAACACCACCACAAGAATTCGTCCAAGAATTCGCTAGCATTTTACTGACAAATTCCCTACATCTTGTGGCGTCCGTAGGGATGTGTCTCGTCACCATTGCTGTTCTGCTGCGCTAAGGAATGAATCATCGCACGGGTGTAAACACAACCCAATCGTCTCTGTGAAGAATTACGCCTGACCAACTTCGATTACCCAGACGATGTCCTCATATCAGATGCAGACTCTCAGGCCATGACTAACCCCCTGGATCACTTACAACAACGAGAGTCACACCTACTAACAGACTCCTCCTACGTGTGCATGTTCTTGCCAACATATAGTTTTCAGGTGTGACAGAGTTTGCAGGGGTTCCAAGAGCCAGGATCAGGGAACCCCTGAAAACACCATCGAGGTACCCAAGCATAACTTTAGAATTCTACCCGTGAGCTACAGTCACAGCTATAGTCATAGTTCGGAACCTACGACCTTGGCCGTTTTAAGAGTGTACCTAGCTGAATTAAAAATCTCACGATTCCCTGAGCCAATATGTGCAGATATATGCGAAGTCCCACTACCTTTAAGGTCACACAGAAAGTTCAAGACAAAGTATTCTTTCTTTAGTGGCACAGCAAGTCAGAGGAAGTTTACCCGTCAGAACTGGACAAAGATAGAAGACATTGACCCAAACAAAGTATATAAGTTGGGGGATCAGCGTATTCAAACGATATACCACAGAACAGAAGACCAC
This sequence comes from Ariolimax columbianus, assembly GCA_036924085.1. Taxonomy (NCBI): domain Eukaryota; kingdom Metazoa; phylum Mollusca; class Gastropoda; order Stylommatophora; family Arionidae; genus Ariolimax; species Ariolimax columbianus. The sequence goes on along the minus strand of JAVGWX010000002.1, from coordinate 49,849,265 downwards.
TTAGCTGAGTACAGTAGCTAGAACGGAGCTGGAACATCAGCAAAGTCAGTAGAACAGATCGAGAGAACGGCCGAAAGACTATTGAGAAACAGACGAGTCACTGAGAGGGAAGATCTTGACCGAGCACTTGGTTGAGTGGCAAACACTGACAATGAGACAAAAAGTATAAGATCCACTGCGGTTGACGCGACAACACGTGGTATCAAAGGCGTTGCTCTTGATTGGAGAACCACGGTGCAAGAAGTGCTGTAAATTTCGCAGAGTTCATGGCTTGAGGACGAGACTTTAAGTGAATCAGAAGACACAGACGCCACAGGAGCAGAGGTGTAGAACGGTAGGCGACCAGGCAAGCGAGGAAAAAAAAGAAGATTGACAACGGACAAGAACCAGTTAGTTGGTTATTTGTTAGTTAGTTAGTTGGTTATTTGCTAGTTAGTTAGTTGGTTTTTTGTTAGTTAGTTAGTTAAACAGTTAGTTTGTGTCAACCTTAATTAGATAGAATTGTGTTAAAGTAGTAGAAACGTTAGATAGAATTGGCCAAAGTGATAGAACCCTTTAAACCTGTGCTACTTGTACAAACCTCTTGATTTACAGTAGAGAAAGTTTTCACGTGCTGGTCTAATTGACATGATACCGTTTGTGTTTGTAAAATAAACCATTCATTGTTATTGCTGCAGTTCCAATAATCGTTAAAGTGTTCTACTTAGAGTTGTGAGTAAATAATAGTTGTAAGAAAGAAAGTAGTTTTAATTTTAGTTTAGTCGAAGAATAAACGTCATTGCACCTGGTCTAACCCCTAAGTGCTTTGTTCTTCTCCATATTTCTGTACAATTTCAAAACAATGCACGAACTCCGTAGCACCGGCGAGGATCCTGTAATCGATTGGGTAGATGTGTAACATAATTTTTAAATTTGCACGAGCAGCGGCCGTTAAGTCTACTTTGTTCGATTGCCAACTGCCGTGGGCTTGTTAACGTTAGCGACACTGCACATGGGTGTACGATCTCTACTACCCAAAGATCCAGGGAAATACCAGAAAGTCCACATGAAAAAAATCGCGGTCCACGTGGTGATCCTGGATAACATGTTGCAACAGAGCAGACTGACTAATGAGAAGGGATCGAAGAGGGAAGGTTAAACCGGTACCCAAAAATGCCTGCTGATGTCGGATGTGTAGGACCAAATATGCAAATATCGCAGTCAAGCTGTAATTTAGAAGACAACGCATTCCGTTCTCCGGACTGCATCCTGCTACTTGCACAGCTTTGTTCATGGCTCCAGGTGTGTGAGAACGAACAACGAAGAAGATGAAAAGGTCATATCATATAAATGATCTCACCTTATAAGATAAAGGAGTGCACGGTCCTTTTTCTCTCATGCAAGTTCTCTTCTCCTTGACCCAGCTCCGTCCGCATTCTTCTGGTATCCGGCATTCGCGCATGCGGGTTTGCTCACACTTCCGGCTACACGCTGACCATTTTGACCACTCGCTGTACTTCTCACATAAGATAGCTCCCACATCAAAGTTGGAACTGACCGGCTGGCTGTCCTTTTCCGGTTCTATTGACCTGGCTGCTTCTTTGCCGGCTGATGTGAATTCCTGGAAACAAAAAAACAAAACCAAAAACCAAATAAATTGTAATTAGTAAAGTCACAGATGTTATATTTATCTTTGCGATGTATTTTAGTATATATATATATATCTACAAACCCACCAAGCCAATACTTTAACAGACGAAAAACGACAAGGCAAGATCTCAAACCATTAACACTATGGTCCTCCCAGCCATGATATGGTACCTACGTAAGACAGATGCAGAAAGGCGCCGAGTTACTCCAACAGCGATAGAAATACAGAAAATTGCCAATCTCGCTACGAAACCATATCCAGAACGCCGTAAACCGACGGTCAAACCTTTTCTACCGACGTCCTAGATACGCCACTGATGAGTCATACCACATTTTCCCCATCGCTGGGGTGGGTAGTCGAGGGGTTTTAAAGGCTGATGACTACAGACCGCTTCGCTACTGCTGTCGCTACGTTTGTTTATTTTACCCCTAACAGAAAAACAGCATATGCCATACCGGGGATTCGAATTGCTGTCGTCCTCGTCGGCAGGCAGGCCTCGAAACCATTCGGCCACGCGCTCTTCGTGAGTTACTGATGAGTAACTACATATAACCGGACACGTGATACGCATGTCTGATATCATATGGACACAAAAAGTCACCACCTGGTGGTTCTGCAACTACAAACGTTCACCAGGACGACCATCTATAAGAAGGAGGGATTGCCTGCGAGAAGGCCTTAATGCGACTTGATGCTCCAGGGTGAAGGACATAAATTGATTCCTACAACATTTGGCTACTTGACATCAAACACAGGCTGTGCCTGATTAAATACCAGGATAACCGATGTGTCTTCTGGCACTCTCTCTGAACAGCACAGATTTCAGACGTAAATCATTGTCAGGGACGCATAAAGGGAAATAACAACTCAAGGGCCCAAAGTTATTCATATCGATGGCTCAACGTTTTCTTTGTCTTTGACCTTGTTACATCTTGGCGACTGCATCCTTTTAACTGTAGGGCAGAACTTATTTAACTTACAGATGATGGCGCCATATTAAATGATAGGCAATTGTTCCATTATATTGACAATCGAGGGCGTTCTTTGATCTGTGAAGGCGCTATTTAAATGAAAGTAGAATGCGCTCTTTTAATGATATCTAGGGCGCCATTTGAGTGAAAAGTTTAGGCGCCACTTTAGTGAGAAGTGAGTGTGATAATGGCAGAAGAGGACGCTTTTTTAGTGATACTTCTTGTTGTTATACATGGGCGTGTTCATCTTGTTGGTTGTGTGGTATCATGGCTGATATTAGCGCTGATAAGGGGCGCCTTTATGTTTTAGTTAGTTTTACGTGGCTCCTGTTAGATAGTTAGTGTATATTTGTAAATATGAAAAGGGGGAGGGGGAGGCATGGCATACAAAACAACTATTAACAAGGATGGACATACAAACAAGCATTAACAAGGATGGACATACACACAAGTATTAGCAGTGAGAAACGCCAAATAGCAAGCCCCCGCACAATGAGAGCGTACCAGCAAGAGGTAATAGCGGGCGTTGGGGACGTCCTGTAGCAAGTCCTCGCACAATGAGGGCATACCATTAAGTAGAGATGGTGGGAAATGTCACGGGCCATGTCCAAGTTCAATGAGTGCATACTAGTAAGTGGTGATTGTTGGGAAGCGACCAGTAGTATGTCGTGACACGATGAGAGCATACCAGCACATCCGAAATGCAGAGCGCAGGCTCCCTACCGCTGGGTAGGTTAATTTCAGCAGGGAATTGCCTGGTATCTCGACTCCCTAGAGCTGCACCTTTTACAGGCTTAGTAAAATCATACGAAGGAAACCACCCACAAATATACTACGAATAGCCAAATGAGTTTCCGAAAAGCAGACGGAAAAGTGATGTGGAAATGGAGCTGCGCATTCTAAAATCCGATCAGACAGACTGCAGGTCATTGTGGAAATAAAGTTGCCTTTTATAAAATCTGATCAGACAGATTGCTGGTCATTGTAGAAATAAAGTTGCCTTTTATAAAATCTGATCAGGCGGCTACAAACTAATGTGAAAATGAATCTATGCATACTAAAAATCCGATCTGACGGCAACATACCAATGTGGAAATGGAGCTGCGCATTCTAAAATCCGCTCAGGCGAACTGTAGAATACAACAATATATGTTTGGCTACATGGCATGAGGTATACGTTATCGCATTGATTGAATACCAGCATTCCATTATCCGAGCATTTCAGCCCAAAACAATATATTAAACAAAATATTCAAGCAAAGATTACAAATGTAAACACGCGTCCGTGTTCATCGAGCTCACAACTGTAAAGACTGTTTACGTTTTAGTTACACATAATTCATCGTGACTTGGAATGAAGCTGTTCAGTTATTATGGTATTCAACTTCTGTCCTTTGTTGGAAAGCTTTTAATCTATCTAGACCGTCTAACCGTTGATATGTTTATATCTAATTTAATCGGTGTAATGTTGTGTGTTTGATATGATCATAGTTTATCTTTTTCTTGTCCTTTTTTTTTGTTTTTGAGTTCAGGTTTTAGATTCATTCCTATATAAAGCGCACAATCAAAACATTTATTAGCGAGCTTACTTCTCAAAGGTATTGGGTTACATCCGTACCTCACCACGTTCCTCTCTATCCAGTAGTAAATTGGTACTGTGACCTATAGCTAGTGATCGTAAAGTCAGCACGGAAGGGTCCCATAAAGAAAGCTGAGAGTTAGTACAAAAGTTTCCAAATTTAATCCCGGAGAACATGCATGATGGCTGCCTGGAGGAGAAGTGAATGGTGAAAGCATAAGGCCTGAACATTATGTGCAACTTGTCCTATCATGCTTTATATTTATAACTTTATAATGATTATTAAAGAGACGGGGGGGGGGGGGGGGTGTGCGCGACTGTTCTACAGAAACCAGCACTACAAGAGCACACACGTTGCTTTGTGGCCATATTGTGATATTATGCTTTATTTGGGGCAAAATAAAGAAGCACGTTGGAGGAAAGCAGGAGGGACGGGAGAGGCTACAGAAAACAAATTAGCCCCTGACAACAAATGTTCTAGGTACGCCCCTGAATAAGATGTTTGGACAACCAACGGCAACTACAATTTCAGCTGTTTCGTCATCACTGAAAGCTTCCTATATCGAGCGTTGCTTTGATGGCTTCTACTGCACCGGAAATGAACCGCAGATAGCGGAGCACATAAGAGACTGGGGGGAATAGAAAGGTGTGCATGTTTTTGCATGAGTGTGTATGAGCAAGACTAGCATGAGTGTGTATGAGCAAGACTAGCATGAGTGTGTATGAGCAAGACTAGCATGAGTGTGTATGAGCAAGACTAGCATGAGTGTGTATGAGCAAGACTAGCATGAGTGTGTATGAGCAAGACTAGCATGAGTGTGTATGAGCAAGACTAGTATGAGTGTGTATGAGCAAGACTAGTATGAGTGTGTATGAGCAAGACTAGCATGAGTGTGTTTGAACAAGACTAGTATGAGTGTGTTTGAGCAAAACTAGCATGAGTGTGTTTGAACAAGACTAGTATGAGGGTGTATGAGCAAAACTAGCATGAGTGTGTTTGAACAAGACTAGTATGAGGGTGTATGAGCAAGATTAGTATTAGTGTGTATGAGCAAGACTAGTATGAGTGTGTATGAGCAAGACTAGTATGAGTGTGTTTGAGCAAAACTAGTATGAGTGTGTTTGAACAAGACTAGTATGAGTGTGTTTGAACAAGACTAGTATGAGTGTGTATGAGCAAGACTAGTATGAGTGTGTATGAGCAAAACTAGTATGAGTGTGTTTGAGCAAGACTAGTATGAGTGTGTATGAGCAAGACTAGTATGAGTGTGTTTGAAAAAGACTAGTATGAGTGTGTATGAGCAAGATTAGTATGAGTGTGTATGAGCAAGACTAGTATGAGTGTGTTTGAAAAAGACTAGTATGAGTGTGTATGAGCAAGACTAGTATGAGTGTGTATGAGCAAGACTAGTATGAGTGTGTTTGAAAAAGACTAGTATGAGTGTGTATGAGCAAGACTAGTATGAGTGTGTATGAGCAAGACTAGTATGAGTGTGTTTGAAAAAGACTAGTATGAGTGTGTATGAGCAAGACTAGTATGAGTGTGTATGAGCAAGACTAGAATGAGTGTGTTTGAACAAGACTAGTATGAGTGTGTTCACGACATTCAAATAAAGATAACAGAATAAAGAAATTGAGATTTGTAAAAATATGTGAACGGCTCACACAAATCCACCAACTAAATGTAAAATAAATACCAAAACCTAATGAAGAGAACAAATACAGAGAAAACTAGATATATAGCGAAGGAAAGCTAAATACTGGTGAACAAGCATTAAAACAACAATGACTCTTGACTTATATGCCTGTCTACCCTGCTATAAATATACTTACACATGGAATTGCACCGAGAAATGGTCATCCAAGCTCACAGAAAGCTAAGACTTAGTCAAATCAATTTTGTGACACCTCCTCCCTGACGGCAATGTCTGTGTGAGACTATCTTTATATTTCTCAAGCTATAAGCCTTTTCCAAGCTATCACCTTTTTCCAAACTTTCACGTTTCACAAACTATCACTTTTCCCAATATATGGCCTGCCCCAAAATATCACCGTTCCAAATATATCCCCTGTTCCAAACTTTCACCGTTCTCAGACCATCACCTTACCCAAACTATCACCGTTCCCAGACCATCACCTTACCCAAACCATCACCGTTCCCAGACCATCCCCATACACAAACCATCACCGTTCCCAGACCATCACTTTACACAAACTATCACCGTTCCCAGACCATGACCTTACCCAAACCATCACCGTTCCCAGACCATCACCTTACACAAATCATCACCGTTCCCAGACCATCAACTTACCCAAACTATCACCGTTCCCACACCATCACCTTGCCAAAACTATCACGTTTCACAAATGATCGCCATTCGACCACTGTGTGACACTCACACCAAATCATCAATCAGCTATACGAAACAGCTCAGACATGTATCGATCACATGCTCTGACACGGACTTTATCATCAACATTTAACCGGCCATTAAAAGAAAACGTTCGCTATCCATAGTCTGTGATCTCGTGTGGAATTTAAAGAGGGGATACATAAAGGTCGCTTTGCCCACCAGTCGCCCTGGCGTGTGACGATTAGCTTTTGTTTAAAATGTAACCTTTCTATACTAAATCTTAAGTGTTACCTTTCTCAGGAGTCAGCAGTGAAACCGTTTGACCACGATATTAGTCGTTAACACCATTAACACCGTCCTGTTCTGCACGACCAACATGTTAAATGACCTTGGGTAAAACTTAAAATAAATCAAAGCTGGGGCGGTACTGGATAGTAACATAAAAGATATTATAGATCAGTTACAGTACCGTAACAGAAAAACGGAAACATAAGATACGGCTACAGGACCTTCGTCAGAGACAAAGAACAACACAACTGACAACACCGAACAAATCACAAGAACAATTAGCAATGGCCGCCATCAGTTCTATATGTCGTCAATTTATATAGAATATATGAAGATATATAATATGAAGATATATGAAGATTATGAATATAATTTATTGGGGGGGGGAGGGGGGAGGTGTGATTTGTTAGGTGTTTTCGTTTGTGTTGTCCCTCACCCCTGATAAATTCTTTGCGGTTTCCTGTTTATTTAGTTATGTTTTATGTCCGGTGCGTCATCTGGTCTTTACCTGGTTATCGTTATTTTCAACTAAACGCGATTCACAAGTATAACCTAACAGTTGTGTTTAGCTGGCACTAGCAAGCGCTCAGAAAATGATGAAATCCTAACAAGGAAACATTGATGAGGAAAAGAGTTCCGGAAGGGGCAAAGTGTGAGAACCTCAACACGCACACATTTTTATAGTGAAGATATTTGGGCGGGGAGAGAAGCATGGTCGGCGTCATCGTCTGCTTATCGTGAGGAAACATCAAAGTGTACGCGCACATGCTATCTGCCTGGAAATGGATCGCGGTGAGCAACAAAGATAGCCCTGTGTAAATATCATGGCCAAAACTTCCAATATAATTGTGACGGTTTTGTGCACGTGCGATCTGAAAGCTCTTGTCGTGTTGCCTGCATTCCGGAAACAGACGCGCTCTTGTGTCTTATCTTTAAGACCATATTTTGTGTATCATGGGATGTTGTTGTTGTTGCTGTTGTTACTGATCCAGTGGCACTTGGATCTCACGATTCTGTGCTATGCAATGGTACATGTGCGTGTCTGTTTGTTGTTCTGTTACATAGTACACCACTGGCAATGCAAACGTGGTTTCTGATATACGAGTTGTGAATCTCATTAACGTCTGCTTGTTTGTTTGTTTGTTTTTGTTGGTTTTTTTAAATTTTATTTGGGGGGGGGGGCTGAGGGGGGGGGGGGCTGAGGGGGGGGGAGGGGTTGGAGTATCTTTCTTTATCTGCTAAGTGCACCAGGACACGAAAGAATTATCACCAAGTGTCACGCTGAGTGACATTGACGATTAATTCCCTCCCCACCAACTGCCTCTTGAGCAATTCAGCACTTTGGCTGCTCTCTCTTTTCCCTATCACGTTTGGTCATGCAATTCCGTATCTGTTTTCGCTGTCTTCCATCGCCTCCCCTTGCTCTCAATCTGTCCCATTATCACGAGATTTTCCAGATCTTCTTTCCCGAGTATGTGCCCAATCAACCTTGCCTGTCTTCTTTTCATTTTAGTTAGCATTAACTTTTGATATTGTGTTCGTGTAATTTATCTTCGCTTGATTTTTTATCTGTCCGAAGTACATGTGGAATTTTTCTCAGGAACGACAACTCTGTTGTTGTTAATGGTTTCTCTGTTTATTCACTGCCCAGGATGCATCCATAGAGCAATAGTGGTTCTACATAACCTGGAAAAACTCTCTCTCTCTCTCTCTTTTTCCCACACTGTCTCTCTCTCTTTTTCTTTCTCTCTCGCTCTCCTGTGGAAACAAATATATAGATGCACTGGAACATTCCCAGAGTTTAGTAAAAATTCACCGAAAAAGATGCGCATAGGGCTAGCAACCTCATAATGTAAAAAAGAATTGTTATAGAAACCAGCACTGCAACAGCACACATGTGCTTTGATATAGGACTCCTGTAAAGCGCCACCCACAATAGTGATCTTATGCTTTGTATGGACCATAAGGAGACTGAACAAGATACATCATTATGTCAAAGAAACATCTTTCTGAACCATCATAATGTTGCAAGTCAGAACATGGTTGTCTATGTCCTGATTGGATACCTGACATATCTACACCACACCTTACGGGACTGGTGTGGATCTACTGTCCTGGTCATGGTGCTGTCTACTACAATAAAAGAGCAAGTCATTCAGACCTCCAGGCATCCATTGCAGAGACATTAAATATGGATGTGAGATCAAGATGCTGAGCAGCGCATGAGCTGCAGTGGTCAGCGACCCATAGCTGATTGCTAACGTCAGGGCCAGCAAACCAAAGCTGCCAAGACCCTTCTACACCTCCACGCGGTGATCCTGGATAACAGGCTGCAGCAGGGCAGATTGGCTATGGAGAAGGGATCGAAGAGGGAATGCTAACCCGGTACTCAAAAAATGCTTGCTGAAGTCGGATGTGTTGGACCGAAAGGTGCAGATATCGCAGTCAAGCTGTACACTACGACACAACGCATTCCGTTCACTGGACTACATTCTGCTACTTAAGCACTTTCAGGGTTTGGTAGCGGGAGATTGAAAACGAATGAGGAAGAAGAAAAAGAAGAAGATATGGATGTGGGTGACATTGTCAATGGAGCAACGATCGCCTCTTGGAGAATGATTCTGCAATCGATAAACCTGCAGCATACACATTGCAAAATGTCTACATCCGACGTATGTTCAGCCTGGAGTGAACAGGAGTGTACAACCAGCGAGCTACGGCAGCCGTCAGTATCCCACCATTCGGAACTTGGTAAGGGAGTCTTTACACCTGTTGATCTTCCCGGAGCACAGTGATGCCGATTTTTGACAGAATAGAACATAGCAGAACAAAGAAAACAATTTGTATCGTTTTGGGGAACATTCTACACAACTTTATCACAACGAGATACATCGATATGATTATACAATACATCACCCATTACATTCTGAGCAGCGTTATGGCAAACAACAGAAAAATTGTTCGTCACATATTTAGAACTGCCATACATCTTTATGGCAAATAAAATTGTTTTTCATGTATTTAGAAATTGTATACAACATCAAAGTAGAAAACAAATTTGAGGCGTTGCTTGCTATGCAGGAAGAGATGACATCTGAGGAGTTGACATCGTACGCAAGGGAGATTTTGATCTCGACAGCAAAAGAAATGATTCCAAAGATATTGCACAAGACACAGAGCTATATAACAGAGGAAACACAGAAACTCATTGCAGAAAGGCAACAATTAAAACAAATGGGAAGTAAGGGGACCAACACAGCATATAAAAACTGCGCAAGAAAAGTTAGAAGAGAAATAAGAAAAGATAAAAGAAGATACATAGTAGAAACATGTAAGGATATAGAAAACCTACAACAACAAGGCAAAGAAAGAGATGCATTTAAAGCAATAAGAACACTGACAAGGGAATTCCGTCCGGTTCCACATGTCATAAATGACGAAGAGGATAACACACTAACAGAAACCAAAGACATACTGAATAGATGGAGAGAGTACTGCAGAACCATGTATGGAGACAGCACAAAGCGCTCAGTTACAATCCTACCAAAGGATGAGAAAGAACCTGAACCATCATTGGAAGAAGTACGCTCTGCAATTAAAAGCCTGAAAAAGGGAAAGTCCCCAGGATGCGATGATATCCCAGCAGAGCTAATACAAGCAGGAGGAGAGGCATGTGCTCGAGTCTATCACGAGCTGTGTAAACAGATATGGCACAGTGCAGAATGACCAGAAGCATGGAAGAAATCAATTTATATCCCCCCCCCCCCCAAAAAAAAAAGGCAACCTGAAGCTGTGCACGAACTACCGAACTATCGCACTGATCAGCCATGCTAGCAAGATACTCTTGCGAATCCCATTAAGAAGGATAGAGAAAAGGTTTGATTCTGAAATTCACGTAGTCCAGGCAGGTTTTAGGAAAGACAGAGGGACCCGGGACCACATATTCAATTTAAGGAATATCAATGAAAAGTCTAGAGAGTTTAATGTAGATACGTACACATGTTTCATTGATTACACTAAGGCCTTCGACATGGTAAAATATCAAAATCTGTGGAGAATCATGAAGGAAATGGGATTTCCTTTGCATATAGTCCATCTCATTGAAACATTATACCAAGATCAACAAGCCGCTGTCCGAGTATCTGGGCAAACATCAGATTGGTTTGCAGTACAAAAGGGAGTCCGACAGGGATGTATCCTCTCACCTTATCTGTACAACATATATGCGGAATGTATAATGAGAAATGTACGAGAAGATGAGAACATTGAAAGTTTCGACCCATTTACGATTGGGGGGTACGAGATTCCAGAGTTACGATACGCAGATGACACAGTGATACTATCAAGAAGTTCGGAAGGGCTAGAGCAGCTACTTTCAGCCGTTAATGGACATAGTAAAGATCAAAATCTGTTCATAAACAGAAACAAAACAAAGATAATGACCACCGATAAAACACAACGTCAGCATAAATTTACAGTGGGTGGTGAGGAAATAGATCAGGTTACACATTTTGAATATCTGGGCTCCAGAATCGACAAAAATGGTGACTGCTCGAAAGAAATCAGAAGAAGACTAGCTATGGCAATGCAGAGACTGAACAGCCTGAAGAAATTATGGCAGGGCACCAACAAAACGACAAAAGTAAAAGTCTTGAGAGCCTGTGTTTTTCCTGTGGCAGCTTATGGCTGTGAAGCATGGACGATTACCAAAACTTCTATACAAAGAATCGAATCCTTCGAGTCCAAATGTTACAGAAAGATCCTCAGAATACCCTGGACAGAGAAAAGAACAAATGTAGACATTCGGCAGGAGTTGAGCATAGAGGAGAACTGGTTTATCAATTCCATTTTGGCTAGAAAATGCAAATACTTTGGTCACATGAAGAGACACAGCGGTCTTGAGAGAACGGTGATGAAAGGTATGGTGCCAGTCAAAAGAGGAAGGGGTAGACCAAGAAGACGATGGCACCAAGATATCCAGGAGTGCCTGAGTATGACAGTGGCGGAAGCTGGTGTTTTAGCAAGGGAACGAGTTTCTTTCAGACAGACTGTGATGGGAGCGACGTTCTACAAAGGACATGCTACATGATGATGATACATCTTTATGGCAAATACAATTTTTTTTCATGTATTTAGAAATTGTATACATCTTTATGGCAAATAAAATTGCTTTTCATGTATTTAGAAATTGTATACATCTTTATGGCAAATAACATTGTTTTCTCACAGATTTAGAACAGCTACACATTGTACCAGAGCCGATCGATTTGATAGAGCTCTGTCGCAGATGGTAAAGGGGTCAGCTCTATTCTATTGCACTCTACACTCACTCTAAACTAATTCAAGTAACACTAAATATAAACACAATACAACAGATTCTTTATTCAAGTAACACTAAATATAAACACAATACAACAGATTCTTTATACAACTAACACTATCAACTATAAATTTCTAACAACTAAATTCTTTCTCTCACACGTTTATCTAAAACACTCCTACTGCTAATCATAACCTTATCGATATTGTTATTCTTCGGTTCTTTCTCCTCTCCTCTTCTTTCTTCTTTGCGTTCAGGATCTTTTTGGTCATGCTATATCTGCAGGCCAATCGCTATGATAAAGTCTGTAGTCTTCACCAGGTCAGAGCGGCTGCCCCACAGCTTTTGTCTCAGCTTCGCACCCTCTGGCCAGGTCTGGCATATCATTTCCCTATAGATTGGGCATTCTTGTAGAATATGCTCAGGGTTCTGGCATCCTGTTCCACATGGGCACTCATCGGTGTGTGAGATCTTCAGTCGGTAAAGATGTTCTAGTAGTTTGCAGTGTCCAGTTCTCAGGCGAAATAAGGTAGTTTTTTTATTCCTAATATGGTCTACTGCGATCGAACTTTGTTGCGGATTGCCGCTTGTGGTCAAATTCGTAGGTTCTAAACCCAGATATGACACCGTTTTCTTGTTCCTCTTTGTCGACGGTAGATCAAAGTGGTCTCGACGTGGTCAGGATAGACTACGTCAAAAACATGATCCATGGGATCACCGGAAGACTGAATTTAGATGCTAACGACTTGCAATTACGACCACTACATAATATAGGGGTAGTTACTTTCTCTCCGTCGCCTGCTCTCCACTGAACATCTCTTTCTACCTCTATCTCTGAAGTGAACTGTTACCTCATCTGTGGTTCACAACTCAAAACTGTGTTAAAATCTCACGACAAGTCCCCGTTTGTCTCCTCTCGTCTGTCTCTGGAGTGTTCTCGCTCTGTGGTTCTCAACTCAAATCTGCCTCAACTGCATATCTCCGTCGCCTGCCCTCCACTGATCGTCTCTTTCCAAAGTAAAGTCAAAAAGTTTTCGTCATGTCTCTACACCGGGATTTATTTTCGATCTGCATCCCCATATCGCATGATTTCCAAAACGCCGCGCGTTTAGTCCGCCCATTATCTCCCATCCGGATCGCGCGGTTTCCAGACGACGCGAGTTTGTTGGCGGCAACAAGTCTACACGTCTACCATCGTTACCGTCCCACGTGTGGTCACATGGCATGTAACTTGCGTCAGGTTACGTAATTTACCTAAATTCCCATCTGCGCACTTTGAGACAAAAACGTACATGGTTCGTTTTCGTTACTCAAATTCTTGGTGTACTGAGTTCAGCTGCACCGATTTAGTCCTTTAAATCCCAAGAAAGAAAGAAAAAATGGTTGTTTAAGCTCTTCCAATTTTCCTCCATACTCTGTTAAATGTTAAAACATGTCTAAGCTCATTCTATGTATTTTCCCTACCGCTAAGATCTGTTTCAACATCTTTATGGGAAACAAAAATTACATCTTTTCATCAAGTAAAATGATGCAACTTTGATCTTGGACCTCTTATTCTGCCATTATCTTTTTGTTTCTCAACTGTTATCTTTTTGCCTCATCCTCTAGCTCTACATGCGTAATGTAGTTGATCCTGGCATCTGAATTTGTCAAACTTCTCCAGGACTAACAACAATCTTCACGTATTAAGGTACGGGATCAGCGACTACTTTTAGTGATTACATCCAGAACAAAATTGCATTACCACGTTTTCACCACTAGTGATTTATGGCAGATGTATTTCTTTCCGTCTTGTCGTTTTCAATCCATCCAGAACATAAAGCCATAATTGAGTCTGTACCAAAAGAGTTTACGTACTCCCAAGTAAACGGGAGCATATTAAGATGGGGATTGAACCAACTCCCTTTACCACGGTTAGCAGGCGATATAACCTCCATGAAACTCATGCTTTTTTGTTGCTGTGACCCGCTAGACCCGGATAACCAGTGTTAGGTCAGCTCGATCTTCTCAAAGCGGTGAAAAGAGAAAAAGATGCCGAGAGATGGAATCCCGTCAACATCTTCTCGTCTAGACAAATCGATTCTTTTAAATTGATTTCACTATCAAAGGACGTCGATTTTCCTATCTTGACAGTGCAAATAGTATCGCCTGCCTCCAGACTGACATTCGAGCGACGAACATAATCTTGGAAACCAAACAGGTGCGTGTTTTCTGACGAATTTCAGAGAAACCGCAGACAAGGGGAAAAAAACAGAAATTTACGATGATTTCCATTTGAGCAGGGGTGACTTAAACCAGGAACAGTGATGGGGTAAAGTGGTTGGTGAGTTAAACCAGGAACAGTGATGGGGTAAAGTGGTTGGTGAGTTAAACCAGGAACTGTGATAGAGTAAAGGCGTTGGTGAGTTAAGCCAGGAACTGTGATAGAGTAAAGGCGTTGGTGAGTTAAGCCAGGAACTGTGATAGAGTAAAGGCGTTGGTGAGTTAAACCAGGAACTGTGATAAAGTAAAGGGGTTGGTGAGTTAAGCCAGGAACTGTGATGGGGTAAAGGGTTGGTGAGTTAAACCAGGAACTGTGATGGGGTAAATGGGTTGATGAGTTAAACCAGGAACTGTGATGGGGTAAAGGGTTGGTGAGTTAAACCATGAACTGTGATGGGGTAAAGGGGTTGATGAGTTAAACTAGGAATTGTGATGGGGTAAAGGGTTGGTGGGTTAAACCATGAACTGTGATGGGGTAAAGGGGTTGATAAGTTAAGCCAGGAACTGTGATGGGGTAAAGGGTTGGTGGGTTAAACCATGAACTGTGATGGGGTAAAGGGGTTGATGAGTTAAACTAGGAATTGTGATGGAGTAAAGGGTTGGTGGGTTAAACTAGGAACTGTGATGGTGTAGAGGGGTTGGTGGGTTAAGCCAAAAACTGTGATGGGTAGAGGGGTTGGTGGGTTAAGCCAGGAACTGTGATGGGGTAGAGGGGTTGGTGAATTAAACTAGGAACTGTGATTGGGGAAAGAGTTGGTGAGTTAAACCAGGAACTATGATAAAGTAAAGGGGTTGATGAGTTAAGCCAGGAACTGTGATAAAGTAAAGGGGTTGACGAGTTAAGCCAGGAACTGTGATAAGGTAAAGGGGTTGATGAGTTAAGCCAGGAACTGTGATTGTGTAAAGAGTTGGTGAGTTAAACCAGGAACTGTGATGAGGTAAAGGTGTTGGTGAGTTCAGCCAGGAACTGTGATGGGGCAAAGGGGTTGGTGGGTTATTAAAGCCTTGTGAGTTATTGAGGGGTTGGTGGGTTATGGAGAAGTTAGTGGGTTATTGAGGTGTTAGTTGCTTATTAAGGGGTTGGTGAGTTATTATAAGGTTGCTGAGTTATTGAAATGTTGTGGGTTATTCAGGGTATGGTGGGATATTTAAGTATTGGTGAGTTATTTAGGGGTTTGTGGGTTATTGAGGGGTTGGTTGGTTATTGAAGGGTTGTTATGTTTTTTAGGTGTTGTGAGTTATTCAACGGTTGCTGGGTTATACAGAGGTTGATTGGTTATTTATAGTGCGTGGGTTAAGAGGTTTTTGGGGGTATTGAGGGTTGGTGAATTATTGTGTGTTTATAGACTAAGAGGTTGGTGAGTTATTGTGCTATATTGGGTTTTTGAGACGCTCGTGCGTTAAGTGGTTGGTGGATTATTGACGGTTGGTGGGTTATTGACTATGGAGTTATTGACAGTTAGTGGGTTATTCTCTGTGGAGTAATTGACGGTTTGTGGGCTATTGATGGTTGGTGGGTTATTGACTGTTGGTGGGTTATTGACGGTTGGTGGGTTATCGACGGTTGGTGGGTTATTGGCGTTTGGTGGGTTATTAACGGTTGGTGGTTTGTTGAGGGTTCGTGGTTTGTTGAAGGTTCGTGGTTTGTTGAGAGTTCGTGGTTTGTTGAGAGTTCATGGTTTGTTGAGGGTTCATGGTTTGTTGAGGGTTCGTGGTTTGTTGAGGTGTTGTGTTTTATTGAGGGTTCGTGGTTTGTTGAGAGTTCGTGGTTTGTTGAGGGTTCATGGTTTGTTGAGAGTTTGTGGTTTGTTGAGAGTTCGTGGTTTGTTGAGAGTTCATGGTTTGTTGAGGGTTTGTGGTTTGTTGAGAGTTCATGGTTTGTTGAGGGTTCATGGTTTGTTGAGGGTTCGTGGTTTGTTGAGGTGTTGTGTTTTATTGAGGGTTCGTGGTTTGTTGAGAGTTCGTGGTTTGTTGAGGGTTCATGGTTTGTTGAGGGTTTGTGGTTTGTTGAGAGTTCGTGGTTTGTTGAGAGTTCATGGTTTGTTGAGGGTTTGTGGTTTGTTGAGAGTTCGTGGTTTGTTGAGGGTTCATGGTTTGTTGAGGGTTTGTGTTTTATTCAGGGTTCGTGGTTTGTTGAGAGTTCGTGGTTTGTTGAGGGTTTGTGGTTTGTTGAGGGTTTGTGGTTTGTTGAGAGTTCGTGGTTTGTTGAGAGTTCGTGGTTTGTTGAGAGTTCGTGGTTTGTTGAGGGCTCGTGGTTTGTTGAGAGTTCGTGGTTTGTTGAGGGTTCGTGGTTTGTTGAGGGTTTGCGGTTTGTTGAGTTCATGGTTTGTTGAGGGTTTGTGGTTTATTGAGGGTTCGTAGTTTGTTGAGGGTTCGCGGTTTGTTGAGAGTTCGTGGTTTGTTGAGGGTTCGTGGTTTGTTGAGGGTTCGTGGATCTTGCAAAACTGATGGAGGCGTTACTCCCTCGAGATTTCCAACCCAGCATTACCCAAAGCTCAATGTGCCCAACTCTGAAATGAACCTCGAGAAATGCCCCCCCCCCCCTCTTTGCGCTAATGTAAATCTTAAACACGACGGGAATTGCGGATACAGGACTCCTTCCGGGACTTCGTATGTTGGTGGAGATGGTAAAGCCCGCCAGGGACTTCTCGGAACTGTTAATCTCACCACTCGACATTGCACACCGTCTAATGCATCATGCTCTGTGGAACGGAAGGAACCAGGCACCTGCCAAACTTCTGACATAGGTGGGAAGGGAAACCACAGGACCACCAGCACTATAATTTTAGAATTATTCAAAGTTAATTGCTCAAGGAGGCTGATTATTATTATAACGAAGAAGAAGAAGACGAAGGAGGAGAAGGAGAAGAAGAAGGAAGAAGAAGAAGAAGAAGAAAAATAAATAAGAAGATTAAAAAGACAAAGAATAAGAAGGTGTTGGTGGGTTATTGAATGACGGGTTATTGAAGGCTGGTTGGCAATTGAGTGCTGGTGGGCTTAGGGTTGGTAGGTTAAATGGTTGGTGAATTATTGAGGAGGGTGGATTATTGAGGGGTTCGTGTGTTAGGGAGTTGATGGGTTCTTGAAAGTTTTTGGACTATTGATGAGTGGTGGGTTTTGTGGTTGATCGATTGTTGAGGGTTGTGGAGGGGGGGGGTGAGCTTTTGAGGTTTGGTGAGCTATTGAAGAGTGGTGTGTTGTTGAGGAACTCGGGGGTTAAGTGGTGGCATGTGAGTTATTGAGGATTGGTAGGTTACTGAGGGATGAGGTCTTATTAAAGGGTTATGAGTAAAAGCGTTGATTGGTTATTAAAGAGTGGTGGATTGTGGGTTGGTGTGTAATTGGAGAATGGTGGCATATTGAGGGTTGGTGGCCTATTGAAGGTTGGTGGGTTATTAAGAAATGGTGACCTATTGAAGGTTGGTGGGTTATTATGGAATGGTGACCAATTGATGGTTGGTGGGTAATTAGAGAATGGTGACCTAGTGATGGTTGTTTGGATAATTAGAGAATGGTGACCTATTGATGGTTGGTGGTACTCCCCTGTCTACCCTATAGTTCCAATTTGGCACCCTCTGATTTTCATGTTTGGTCCACTCAAAGATGCATTCCCTGGGACAAGGTTTGAAGAAGGTGTTGAAGTGATTGATGCAGCCAAGAAATAGCTACATGTTCAAGACATAATCTGGTACGTGCTAGGAATACATGCACGTGTTTTGCGCTGGCATAAAGCTGTACAAGTTGATGGGGATTATGTTGAATAATACAAATGTTTACATGATATATCCAGGTATTTTGTTCAGAAATGTCTTGCCTATTGAATAAACAGCTTCTGAGAAAAACGATGTGGTGCATTACTTTCTGAACGTCCCTCGTATATTAATAGTCTTGCAATTATTGAATATTTCTAACTAAGTTAAATATTAAGAAGTAAATAATCGTTGAAGTTATTTGAGAGCAAACACTTGTGGCAGCGTAAGACGTTTAGCAGTTGTGTAGTACTTATCCTAGCAATGAAAACCTGGTCACTCGGACCAAAATAAGATATGTGGCAGCGTATGGGGTTTAGTTGAGTAGTTTACTTAAAAAAAGAGTCACAATATGTATCCACACCACGACACGACGACACACAGGAAAACGCAGTAAACACTATTCTGAATGGAAACATAACATTGTTGTTTAATATGCATATCAACAAAAAGAAACAAAGTACATCTAAACTAAATAATCATTATATATATATATATATATATATATATATATATATATATATATATATATATATAACTATAATCGGATGTTTTCAACACTAGCTTTGATAATTCCTTCAAGGACATGATACCGAGGCTCTCGCCGCTGCACTCTCCTTATCTGCACACTCAACACACAATCACAAACTCGTCCTCACGATCAGATTATGTATTTAGTCGTTGTGTGCATTCACATATAATCATATCACCGTCAATTAGGCGATCTGTACATCCACATACATTTGGTTCACGTATGCTCAGACGATCTTTTCATTCATATGTAGATCAAGTCACTTATAGTCGGATCACGTTCTCACTTGTTGTCACATACTCAGTCGATCTGTGCATACGCATTTAATCAGAACACACATCGTTCACAAAGTGTTTCGCACATATCACGCACAGTCAGATCTCGTCCTTAGGTGATCTTTGCATTCACATGCAATCAGATCACTTACAATCATGTGATCTTTGCATTCACAATTACTTAGATCACTTCACCTATTCACACGAATCTGTACATTCATATATAATTAGATCACGCATCTTTCACTAGGTGTCCTTTCACGTACGACACACATTCAGATCTCTTACTGTTCACAGGGTGTCCAACATAAACACCTATAGAGCGACTGGCCAAAACTCAAGCTGTATGCTGGTCCAGTCACCCAGCAAAGTCACACACTCACAGACTCCTGACAGTCGATCAGTCTCTCTCCTAGCCAGTCTCCTTTAGTTTTTCTTCTTCTTCTTCTTCTTCTTCTTCTTCTTCTTCTTCTTCTTCTTCTTCGTACGCTTTAGTTCATCTTTGCGTATTTTATAGTCTCAAACAACATCATGGCTGTCCAATGCTTTCCTGTTGGTTGTTCGACTTAGCCATCACTCTAACTTAGAACTACCCTCAACTAATTGTTATTGGATGATTATCCCCGAATCCCTGTCACTCTTCTTCTTCTTCTTCTTCTTCTTCTTCTTCTTCTTCTTCTTCTTCTTCTTCTTCTTCTTCTGTGTTGGTTCTCAATCTCCTGCTACCAAGGCCTGAACAGGGCTTTACAAGTAGCTGGATGTAGTACGGAGAACGGAATGCGTTGTGTCGTTAGTTTACAGATTGACTGCCATATTTGCACCTTTCGGTCCCACACAACCGTCGTCCTCAGCCTGCCACTCTAAATGTCGTAGTCGGTCGTGGCAGCATCTGACTGCCCCCCCCCCCCCCCCGCCCACCCACAACTACGCTAATACGGAACGCCAGAGTGTTCAGCTCCGAAGTTAAAGAAGAATAAATCAGGGAGGTAGAAAATGTATTTCTGACAACTATCCCGATAACATCACTAAATACCAGACTGAGATTTTAAAAATATCCTTGACAGCAAGATACTGCTATTGGGCAACCTTTACCTTCTTTACAGTGGTATAGTGGCCATTTCCTTGTCCAGTAGGGGCTCTGAGATTTTTTTTTCTGCATTCGCCTTATTTCTCTAATCCCCAAGGCGGTGTGCATATTGAGTGTGGTTTTTTTTCATTTTGCGCCTGTCAGCCCAATGCATCCGACTTCATCATGCCAGGGGCTCTGGGATAAAACCAACCATTTAACTTTGAATGCACGATCGGGATCAAGATGCTGCAGCGGTCAGCGACCCTTAGCTGACTGCTAGCGTCAGGGCCAGCGAACCATAGCTGCCAAGACCCTTCTACACTTCCACGCGGTGATGCTGGACAACAGGCTGCAGCAGGGCAGACTGGCTAAGGAAAATTATCGAAGAGGGAATGCTAACCCAGTACTAAATAAATGCTTGCTGAAGTCGGGTGTGTTGGACCGAAAGGTGCAAATATCGCAGCCAAGCTGTAAACTACGACACAACGCATTCCGTTCTCTGGACTACATTCTGCTACTTAAGCTCTTTCAGGGTTTGGTAGTGGGAGATTAAGAACGAACGAAGAAGAAGAAGAAGAAGAAGAATGCACGATCCAAAGATTGAACATGCCACCGCCTATGTAGTTAATTTCACTCAGCCAGTCAGGTATACCTGGGTGTGTCCTGGAACCATCAGAACACAAATCGCAATTCAGAATTATCGGATTGATAGCCGAGAAAATAGCGTAAGAAATACCTTGGTCTAGCGTAGTATGTTGTAACATTGCACGCACTGTACCCACGTGTACTGCAGGTGTTACACTTCGCATGTTCCAGGTATTCAAGCCTCTTTTTGACTGTAGAAACAGAAACCTAACGACATTACGCATTTTACGTCTTTGGATCGAATGTTTGAATATTTGTCGATTGTTTACGAACCTTGGACTGCCGTTCAAGAATGTGGAAACATTTTCAAATTTAAGGGTCTTTAGAACAGGTGTTTGCAAGATTTATCATTAACACTTTCATATTAATTTTCTTTCTCTTGTTTTTCTTATTCCTTTTCTTTTTCTTCTTCTACCTTTTTCCCTTCGATTTCATATTTTATCCACCTTCAAGTTTCTGTTCCTATTTTCTTCATCTCCATAATTTGTTCATCATGCTCCTCGTCTTCAATTCGTTCTTCTTCGCATATATATTTTTCCTTATCAGATTCCATTTCCTTCATGATCATCAATTATTATCCTTTCCCAACCTTTGTCGATTCTTACTCTTCTTTATTTATTCAAGACCATTCTGTTTTTTCTTGTTCTTGTTAACTCCACTACTTCTACTCTTACTGTGTTATAATATTCTAGTTCTGTGATTGACTATCATCTTCTTCTCATCTATCAAATCCTTTTTTTTTGGTACTTTTTCTCCTCGCCACCATTTTCTTTCAATTATAATTTCATCCTATTTTTATCCTCTTTGATCCCATACACTCCGACGATTACTTCTTCCTCATCTGAAATGCCTGGTCCAAGAGCGGCAAGGATATCAGCGACCACCACGCCTGGTTGCCTTTTTAAGGGCAGCACCAAACTCCTCCACGTCTGAGATCCCTGGTCTAAGAGCGGCAAGGATATATCAGCGACCACCACGCCTGGTTGCCTTTTTAAGGGCAACACCAAACCCCTCCACGTCTGAGATCCCTGGTCTAAGAGCGGCAAGGATATATCAGCGACCACCACGCCTGGTTGCCTTTTTAAGGGCAGCACCAAACTCCTCCACGTCTGAGATCCCTGGTCTAAGAGCGGCAAGGATATATCAGCGACCACCACGCCTGGTTGCCTTTTTAAGGGCAGCACCAAACTCCTCCACGTCTGAGATCCCTGGTCTAAGAGCGGCAAGGATATATCAGCGACCACCACGACTGGTTGCCTTTTTAAGGGCAGCACCAAACTCCTCTACGTCTGAGATCCCTGGTCTAAGAGCGGCAAAACGATCAAGGACCAGACTCCCGATGCTGTTTATAGCGATAGCACCAAATCTCAACTAGATATCCCTTGTAACACAATTATCGACCATGGCACCTGATGGCATCTGTGAAGACTGTACCCGACTTATTTCACTGGTGAGATCTCCCTGGTCCATGAATGGCAAAGCGATCAGCGATCATCGCGCCTAGTGGTGTTTTTATTGGCTGCATCAAACTCTCTCCATTTCATCCTATCTGCGGTCATCCTTTATACGTTGTCTCAGTACTAGTTAGTTATTTCTATTTCTATTCGTATGGTTCTTTACAAAGTGTCCTTCTCTTTTGGGTTTATGGCATATCGTTTCTGGTGTTAGCATCATGTTTTTTTCTTAGGACATGGCGGACATAATTCCAGCTTCGACAGGAACTAGCATCAAAGCCAGCTGACATATGTTGATCAAAACTCCCACCTCTTATCAGGGTCAGCTGACATATATTGATCAAGACTCCCACCTCTCTTCAGAGCCAGCTGAGATATATTGATCAAGACTCCCACCTCTCTTCAGGGTCAGCTGACATATATTGATCAAGACTCCCACCTCTCTTCAGGGCCAGCTGACATATATTGATCAAGACTCCCACCACCAATCAGGGCCAGCTGACATATATTGATCAAGACTCCCACCTCTCTTCAGGGCCAGCTGACATATATTGATCAAGACTCCCACCTCTCTTCAGGGCCAGCTGACATATATTGATCAAGACTCCCACCTCCCTTCAGGGCCAGCTGAGATATATTGATCAAGACTCCCACCTCCCTTCAGGGCCAGTTGACATATATTGATCAAGACTCCATATATTGATCAAGACTCCCACCTCTCTTCAGGGCTAGCTGACATATATTGATCAAGACTCCTACCTACCTTCAGGGCCAGCTGAGATATATTGATCAAGACTCCCACCTCTCTTCAGGGCCAGCTGACATATATTGATCAAGACTCCTGCGTAGAAAATCTGAGTTCATGAAAATATGTAGAAAGCAGCAAACCAAACAGGTGAAAGATTTCACATACTTATGGTCCACGTTTTCATCAGACGGAAGAATTACATTGAAAATCCATCAAAAACGCAAAATGGCAAATCAGATCATAGGACAATTAACTCCAATACTTAACTGCAAACACGCGACAATAACTACTAAAAGAACTTTATACAACACGATTTTCATCCCGACTCTATGCTATTAATGATAGAACTGGACACAAACATCAATTGAAATGCGACACATCGTAACAGCATGAATGAAATGCTTGCGAAGAATATTGTGTGTAACATGGAGAAACACCTCTACACCTCACGGTAGAAGAGGAGCGACTAAGTAAGTACAAGGAAAGACATGATCAGAAAGTATAACACCAGGAGATTAGTGGGAGCAACACCATTATTAGTGTACATTAAGAGACAATAACTAAAATGGTTTGGCCACGTAACAGGCCCACCACCTCACAGCACCTTCCCCGCCCCCTTCCATCCACACCTCTCTTCCCCCTCCCCTCCCCCACACACACACAAGCAATGATATCTAGATTCAACGGATTGAAGGTCAAAGGCAGACCCCGAAAAAAAAGGTGGCTTACGAAAATATCTGAGGTGGTGAATGTAGCTGCGCATGAGGCACACAGTCGGGCTCGTTCTAGAGATCTTTTCACAACCTGACGCTTGAAGGCATACCCGGATAAGCGAAAAGAAGAAGAAAGACTCCCACCTTATGTTAAGGTCACCTGAGGTATATTTACCAAGACCTCCACCTCACGTCAGGGTCCGCTGAAATATATTGATCCGGCTCCCACCTCACATCAGGATTCAGCAGAAATATACTGACCTGGTGGTCTAATATTAGGATATGGTGGATAACTATCTTGTTGCCTGTACGTGATGACGAGCTGCTTTGATAAGCTCTATATTTCATTTATTCCTTTTAAAAGGGTCATGATTTCTGCGTCGTACCCATCGAACTAATCGTGAGGCATAAGTGGTGCATCCAATATGCTCAGAGATAAAGGAGTATACATAGTCTCTAATGGCAGCCCAGTCTATATCCACATTGATCTGATAAAGCTGCAGATTATTTAACTTTTCATCTATGTCCCTTACCAGTCCTTCAGTAATCATCGCGCTTTGCCGTTTTTGGGTGTTTAACTTCTTTTTCTTTTGCATATCAACTTAATGATGTCTCATGGGGTCGATGTGGAAGTTGAGATTGGGCATAATTAATATGTAATCGGTCCAGCAATCTGCGCCATAAATAAGTTTGGTCACTCTTACATCCCGGCTGTTTGTCTGTTCCGGAAACAGCTTTGGTCACTCTTACATCACACTGTCAGTCTGAACCAGAAACAGCTTTTGTCACTCTTACATCTCGACTGTCAGTCTGAACCAGAAATAGCTTTTGTCACTCTTACATCACGATTGTTAGTCTGAACCAGAAACAGCTTTGGTCACTCTTACATCACGATTGTCTGTCTGAACCAGAAACAGCTTCGATCACTCTTACATCACAACTGTCAGTCTGAACCACAAACAGCTTTGAACACTCTTACATCACTATTGCCACTCTTACATCACTATTGCCACTCTTACATCACGACTGTCACTCTTACATCACTATTGCCACTCTTACATCACGACTGTCACTCTTACATCACTATTGCCACTCTTACATCACGACTGTCACTCTTACATCACTATTGCCACTCTTACATCACGGCTGTCACTCTTACATCACTATTGCCATTCTTACATCACGACTGTCACTCTTACATCACTATTGCCACTCTTACATCACGACTGTCGCTCTTACATCACTATTGCCACTCTTACATCACTATTGCCACTCTTACGTCACTATTGCCACTCTTACATCACTATTGCCACTCTTACATCACTATTGCCACTCTTACATCACTATTGCCACTCTTACATCCCTATTGCCACTCTTACATCACGGCTGTCGCTCTTACATCACTATTACCACTCTTACATCACGACTGTCGCTCTTACATCACTATTGCCACTCTTTCATCACTATTGCCACTCTTACATCACGACTGTCGCTCTTACATCACTATTGCCACTCTTACATCACTATTGCCCCTCTTACATCACGACTGTCACTCTTACATCACTATTGCCACTCTTACATCACGACTGTTGCTCTTACATCACTATTGCCACTCTTACATCACTATTGCCACTCTTACATTACGATTGCCACTCTTACATCACTATTGCCACTCTTACATCACGACTGTCGCTCTTACATCACTTTTACCACTCTTACATCACGACTGTCGCTCTTACATCACTATTGCCCTTCTTACATCACTATTGCCACTCTTACATCACGACTGTCGCTCTTACATCACTATTGCCACTCTTACATCACTATTGCCCCTCTTACATCACGACTGTCACTCTTACATCACTATTGCCACTCTTACATCACGACTGTCACTCTTACATCACGACTGTCACTCTTACATCACGACTGTCACTCTGAACCATAAACAGCTTTGGTCACTCTTACATCACGACCTTTCCGTCAGGATCGCATTTGCAAGACCATTTGATCTCGATATGTGACCGTACCAAGCGAGTTTCCTGCTTTTGACGGTTCCCATGAGATCTTCAAAAGGCCGTATTGCTGTTGTAATTCAATCTCGTATTTCCTCATTTGTAACTCGATCTTTGTACGTCACGTTTAGAAGTCTTCGAAAACATCACATCTCATCTCTGCTGCAGGTCAACTGTAATTGTCCATGTCTCACAAGCATAGAGGAATATTGACAGGACCAATGTACGCATTAATCTGATTTTCTTGCAAAGTGCTAATCGTTTATCTTGCCAGGTTGTGTTAAGCCGTGCAAGCGCCGCTATTGTCTGTACTATTCTGGCCAACACCTCACATTTTGATCCTTGATTACTGACAATCGAACCCAGATATTTAAAACGGTTGACTACTTCTAGTTCATGACCATTTGCCTTTATCCTACTGTTGAAGCCCTCCGAGTTATTGGTCATACATTTTATATTTCCAGCGTTAATCTCCATACCATAGCCAAGAGCTGTTTCATCGAGCCTTCTGGCCCATTCCTGGAGTTCTGCTTCTGTGCCGGCCAACCCGTCGATGTCATATGCAAAACTAAGGTTGACAATCGTTCGACCCCCCTATCTTGACAGTACCAACTTGATTTTTAAGTGCCTCACTCATAAAATCCCTCAAGAAGTATGTTGAAAAGAGTTGAGGAGAGTGTTCAACCCTGTCTCACACCGAGTGATGTGTGAAACCAGTCCCCGCGCCTCCCATTCAGAAGACAGTCCTAGACGCTTTGTCACACAGGTGTTCAAGGACATGTATAATATTTATGTTCATTTTATACATATTCAAGGTTGACCATAGCGCTCTATTCCATACCTTATCAAACGCCCTATCAAATCTATGAACGTAGACTTGATGCACAATACGCAAATT
The DNA here is from genome assembly GCA_036924085.1 of Ariolimax columbianus. Taxonomy (NCBI): domain Eukaryota; kingdom Metazoa; phylum Mollusca; class Gastropoda; order Stylommatophora; family Arionidae; genus Ariolimax; species Ariolimax columbianus. Next base: position 49,822,766 of record JAVGWX010000002.1, on the reverse strand, counting down.
GGGGTGGGGGGGGGGGGGGGGGTGCGGTTTTTTTAAGAATGAGAGATCAACTTATTAATGTTACTATCAATTGTTTCCCTTCAGTACCGTCACAGCTCCGGTTTATAGAGACCAGGAGTATTCCCACTTTTCTAAATTTGCTGATGGAAACTGTACACCAATGGGACTGATTGAAGAGCATTGACGTTGATTCTTAACATAACAAAATACATTTCTAAAATAGTTACAAAAATAGAAAAATGTGAGCAATATTGCAGAGCATGATTAGGGCGCTCAGTGGTCTCGAGGTAAGGTGTCCGCCTGGGGTATCGGAGGTCGCAAGTTCGAATCACGGTGCAGACGGGAATTTTTTTCACGTTGATTTTCTTGTAAGAATTGCCCTGATCTCTGGGTAGTGAGATCGGACCCCTGATCTCTGGGTAGTGAGATCGGACCCCTGATCTCTGGGTAGTGAGATCGGATTCCTGATTTCTGGGTAGTGAGATCGGACCCCTGATCTCTGGGTAGTGAGATCGGACCCCTGATCTCTGGGTGGTGAAATCGGACCCCTGATCTCTTGGTAGTGAGATCGGATCCCTGATCTCTGGGTAGTGAGATCGGACCCCTGATCTCTGGGTAGTGAGATCGGACCCCTGATCTCTGGGTAGTGAGATCGGACCCTTGATCTCTGGGTAATGAGATCGGATCCCTGATCTCTGAGTAGTGAGATCGGACCCCTGATCTCTGGGTAGTGAGATCGGACCCCTGATCTCTGGGTAGTGAGATCGGACCCCTGATCTCTGGGTAGTGAGATCAGACCCCTGATCTCTGGGTAGTGAGATCGGACCCCTGATCTCTGGGTAGTGAGATCGGACCCCTGATCTCTGTGTAGTGAGATCGGACCCCTGATCTCTGGGTAGTGAGATCGGACCCCTGATCTCTGGGTAGTGAGGTCGGACTCCTGATCTCTGGATAGTGATATCGGACCCTTGATCTCTGGGTAGTGAGATCGGACCCCTGATCTCTGGGTAGTGAGATCGGACCCCTGATCTCTGGGTAGTGAGATCGGACCCCTGATCTCTGGGTAGTGAGATCGGACCCTTGATCTCCGGGTAATGAGATTGGACCCCTGATCTATGGGTAGTGAGATCGGACCCCTGATCTCTTGGTAGTGAGATCGGACCCCTGATCTCTGGGTAGTGAGATCAGACCCCTGATCTCTGGGTAGTGAGATCGGACCCCTGATCTCTGGGTAGTGAGATCGGACCCCTGATCTCTGTGTAGTGAGATCGGACCCCTGATCTCTGGGTAGTGAGATCGGACCCCTGATCTCTGAGTAGTGAGATCGGACTCCTGATCTCTGGATAGTGATATCGGACCCTTGATCTCTGGGTAGTGAGATCGGACCCCTGATCTCTGAGTAGTGAGATCGGACCCCTGATCTCTGGGTAGTGAGATCGGACCCCTGATCTCAGGGTAGTGAGATCAGACCTCTGATCTCTGGGTAGTGAGATCGGACCCCTGATCTCTGGCTAGTGAGATCGGACTCCTGATCTCTGGGTAGTGAGATCAGACCCCTGATCTCTGAGTAGTGAGATCAGACTCCTGATCTCCGGGTAGTGAGATCGGACTCTTGATCTCTGGGTAGTGAGATCGGAACCCTGATCTCTGGGTAGTGAGATTGGACCCCTGATCTATGGGTAGTGAAATCGGACCCCTGATCTCTGGGTAGTGAGATCGGACCCCTGATCTCTGGGTAGTGATATCGGACTCCCGTGTTCAGTGTCGAGCACGTTAACAATATCTTGGCAGTTGGACATCGTAAAGAGTAGGCTTAACAGTCGCTGCCCGGACAAAAATTATAGTTAAAAATCTATCCAAACTATTAGTACCTTCTCCCAGGCCTAGTAAGCCTTGTGGATGTTTTAAATACCTACTACTGATGTTCGATAGCCTTCGGCTACCTGGCAGGAGACATTAACATGCCCGTTTGAATACCAGGATTCTAAGTATGATTATGTTGCCGGTCGTAACCAACTAAACGACGGAACCGCTGAATTATAAGATACATCTTTGCAGCTATATTTCCAAACAACAGAGTTGAGTCAAGTTTACAACCGTTGTATGTCAGTCTTGCAGTGTGAACAGGCAAGACTGGAGACAGATCATATTGGAGGGTTCATTGCGGGCAACCATCGTTGGGGACACGGCACTTGAATGGAATTAATCTGGCTAACTTTTGATATATTGTTGTTATGGCTAACTTTTGATATATTGTTGTTATGGCTAACTTTTGATATATTGTTGTTATGGCTAACTTTTGATATATTGTTGTAATAGCTAACTTTTGATATATTGTTGTTATGGCTAACTTTTGATATATTGTTGTTCTGGCTAACTCTTGGAATATTGTTGTTCTGGTTAACTCTTGGCATATTGTTGTTCTGGTTAAATCTTGGAATATTGTTGTTCTGGTTAACTCTTGAAATATTGTTATTCTGGTTAACTCTTGGAATATTGTTGTTCTGGTTAACTTTTAATATATTGTTGTTCTGGTTATTTCTTGATATATTGTTGTTCTGTCTAACTCTTGATATATTGTTGTTCTGGTTAACTTTTATATTTTATTGTTCTGACTATCTTTTGATACATTGTTGTTCTGGCTAACTATTGGAATATTGTTGTTCTGGTTAACTCTTGGAATATTGTTGTTCTGGTTAACTCTTTGAATATCGTTGTTCTGGTTAACTTTTGATATATTGTTGTTCTAACTAATTTTTGATATATTATTGCTCTGACTAATTTTTTATATATTGTTGTTTTAATTAACTTTTGATGTATTGTTGTTCTGGCTAACTCTTGATATATTGTTGTTCTGGCTAACTCTTGATATATTGTTGTTCTGACTAACTTTTGAAATATTGTTGTTCTGGCTAACTTTTATATTTTATTGTTCTGACTATCTTTTGATATATTGTTGTTCTGGCTAACTTTTACATTTTATTGTTCTGACTATCTTTTGATATATTGATATTCCGGTTAACTCAATCAACCTTTTTAGGTGTTTCCAGGCTACCTTAAAGGCATCTGGTGAGTTAAAAAAAACAATATGTCATTCTTTTTCTAGCTCGAATACCACCTATGGTTTCATCTACATGGATTATTTTGGTCTTGTGAGCGTCTGAGACTTGAACCTCAACCTTTCTCTTGTCTGTATGAACAGTCAGGTCACGAGAAGACCAGGGACGAGGAGCTAATGTCAGAGATTATGTGTTGCACACGAAAAGCATTTAGTTAGAGTTGAGAGGTGATCTTTAATTCCATCACGACTAGGCCATCATTTGAAACCATACCTAAGTGAGATCTCATTAAATTAATTACATATATCTGTTATAAAACAAACTCGATCATGAGAGTGACCTGTTTTTAAACAAACTCGATCATGTAGACAAATATATGAGGGTGACCTATTTTTAAACAAACTCGATCAGGTAGACAAAGATATGAGGGTGACCTGTTTTTAAACAAACTCGATCAGGTAGACAAACATAGGAGGGTGACCTGTTTTTAAACAAACTCGATCATGTAGACAAAGGTATGAAGGTGATCTGTGTTTAAATAAACTCGATCTTGTAGATAAATGTATTATGGTGACCTATTTCTAAACAAACTCGTTCAGGTAAACATGGGCATGAAAGTGACCTATTTTTAAACAAACTCGTTCATGTAGACAAACATATGATGGTGGCCTGTTTTTAAACAAGCTCGATCAGGTAGAGCAGGTATGAATGTGACCTGTTTCTAAATAAACTCGATAATGTATACAAAGGTATGAGGGTGATATGTTTTTAAAGAAACTCGATCGGGCAAACACGGGTAGGAAAGTGACCTGTTGTTAAACAAACTTGTTCATGTTGACAAACATATGACGGCAACCTGTTTTTAAACAGACTCGATCATGTAGACAAAGATATGACGGTGACCTGTTTTTAAACAAACTCGATCATGTAGACAAAGGTATGGCGGTGACATGTTTTTAAACGAACTCGTTCATGTAGAGCAGGTATGAATGTGACCTATTTCTAAACAAACTCGTTCATGTAGACAAAGGTATGAGGGTGACCAGCTTCTATAATGCATATTCTGAGATGATGATGTAAAATAGATTCGAAGATGTAATAATGATGTAAAAGTCAATAGTATGAAAGTTAATGCCATCAAATTTGCTGATTACCAAGCCATAGTGAGAGGATCAGTAGCAGCGATGCAAAGGCTGCTTGAGAACAATAACAGCACAACCAAAGAGTCTGACATAAAAAAAAAACACAATGCAGACAAAGTCTTTGGTAATAGTCAATCGACATAGGCAAATGAATTTGACCATTAATGCAGTAAATCCTCTAACAATTACAGAAGTTTATATATTTACGGCCAACCATAACAGAAGGTCCGTAATGAGACATAAATTAAAATATTGATTTCATTGGGGGGAAAAAGAGAAAAACAAAAATTACTCAAAGATTATCAAGAGGAAAAGAACAATCGCAGCTCAGGTAGCCAATTTAAATGTTGGGGCTGAAACATCGACAAAGCGTACAAAGATAATTATTTAAAAGGATACAAAAACGACGATTGGATTGGATGTCCCACAATACGAAACATTGAGGTCTTCTACCGAAGATACTAGAGGGCAAAATTCAGGGAAAACCCGAAAGGACGAGATGCAGACTCACCTTTACATCTCAGACATGCAGAGACATTAAAGTACGAACCTATGCTTAAATTAAGAGAACTGCAGAGTATAGGGTCAAATGGAGAGACATTCTCAGACAACCTTACCACCAGTTACGGTACTGTTCTACCCAAAATCTACATCTATACTGGACTTTTCTCCACAAAATCTACATCTATACTGGACTTTATTTTCCCAAATCTACATCTGCACTGTTTGATATTCAAGCTGAGAACAGAACATACCCCTCTCAACAAACATCTAAATAGATTAGACCCACTACGTGAACCAAACTGCAGATTCTGCCATGACCACGAGGAGTCAGTCGAGCACCTCCTGACTTTGTGCCCAAGGCTGGCCGATCTGCGGAACCTGCTGCTCCCACCATACCCCACCATACTCAACACGCTCTACACATCACTACAGCAATTGAGGAGGACGTATGCTTTTGTTTGTGAGGCATTGGGCTGTCAATAGCTGCCAGCTTACAGCTAAAGCTATATCATCATCACATCTGTACTGGACATTATCTTCATAAATCTACAATTGTACTGGACATTCTCTTCCCAAATCTACATCTATAATGGGCTTTCTCTTCCTAAATCTACTTCTGTACTGGACTTTCTCTTTCCAAATCTACATCTATACTGGGCTTTCTCTTCCAAAATCTACTTCTGTACTGATAAGTGTCGTGTTTTTTGCCTCATATCTATGCTTGTTGTTAAATGAAGGTTAAATGTATGGATACATATTTGAATTTGTACGTACGTGTGTACGTACGAACCCATACATTTGTACTTATTTGTGTATATGTTGTTTTTTGTTGTTGTAATATTAATTATCATTCAATTTTGGAGCCTAATCTGTCAAACTTTCCATACTCGATGCATACATTCCTGACTACGAGCTCGGTATTGGCTGGCGGCCAAGGTGTATTGAATTCGCTGCGAAGTTCATTCTGTTTGTTTTTGTTCTGATTGGTTACGTGTTTTTTTTTTAAATTTGTTCTTTGTCCCTTCCAATACATAGCTCGGGCATGAAATTTGTACATTATAAAGATCAATACACATTTATAAGGGCAAATAATTTACTGATTCCCCTATGATATATGAAAAATGCGACTTCTGCTCTTAATGTGCAATCAATTGACGAAAGTACTTCGGCGAAACGGTCTGTAGTTCTCAGCCTAAAAAAACCTCTCGACTATACCCACCATTGGGAAAAAGCATTGACAGTTTTTTGTTGTTGTTGACTGACTAACATTTTATTTGTGTATAAACGATAAATATAACCTCATGACAACAACAAAGATAAATATAGCCTCATGAATACTACAAAGATACATATAGCCTCATGAAAACAACAAAGATAAATATAGCCTCATGAATACAACAAAGATAAATATAGCCTCATGAAAACAACAAAGATAAATATGACCTCATGAAAACAACAAAGATAAATCTATGCAGTCTACATAACTTGTATGTATAACACACTGCTGTTGCAATGTAAATATGGGAAAAGGCAAAAACTCAATTTGATAGGCTAAAGAATTATTAAGATAATATATAAATTCCAAAGGCGCGTATTTCAGAATGTACTTTACCAAGTGTTCTCAACATTTTAAAATTGCGAGCACCATTCGCGTGTAATATTAAGTGTGCAAGCACCATTCGCGTGTAATATTAAGTGTGCGAGCACCATTCGCGTGTAATATTAAGTGTGCGAGAACCATTCGCGTGTAATTTTAAGTGTGCGAGCACCATTCGCGTGTAATATTAAGTGTGCGAGCACCATTCGCGTGTAATATTAAGTGTGCGAGCACCATTCGCGTGTAATATTAAGTGTGCGAGCACCATTCGCGTGTAATATTAAGTGTGCGAGCACCATTCGCGTGTAATATTAAGTGTGCGAGCACCATTCGCGTGTAATATTAAGTGTGCGAGCACCATTCGCGAACACCAGGCTGAGAAAGGCTGCACTATACGAAAGCAACGCCTACACGATCATACACAACATTTTGGTACAGACTTGCGTAATGGACACTATAGGTGCTGGTCACATGATTCGCGTAATACAAAACTTTGACTTGAATGAAAACAGTAATACCATAAGGCTGAGATCTTCAACCAATGGCCTGTCACGTGTACAAAGCTGTTTCGCGTCAATTCATACAAAAAACTATTCGTCTCAATTGATACATAAAGCTGTTTCGTATCAATTCATACACAAAGCTGTTTCGTGTCAATTCATAAATAAAGTTGTTTCGTGCTAATTCATACACAAAGCTGTTTCGTGTCAATTCATAAATAAAGTTGTTTCGTGCTAATTCATACACAAAGCTGTTTTGTGCCATTTCATACATAAAGATATGTCGTGCCACGACTTCAAATGGCATAGTTGTATGTTGCATATCCTATTTTTGATAGCGTGATTTCAATTTTAAGACATACTACACCAAGTAGAGCATGACAACCTGCCCAATTTCAGCTGGGGGAATCTACATTAGAGATCTCAAACACGGGCTGGGGACATGATATCTGCCAAATCGAACCCAGTGGCTCAAAATGTAATTAACATCACAAGGTAGGTAAGAGCTTAATAGGAAAAGATTCATAGATTTTTCGGAACCGAGTACCCTTACCGACCAAGAGTTGCTTGTCCATAGAAACTAACAACGATATGCACTACTATAATGCTCGGGGCCGGAATTGGATCGAATATGTCGTAGGAGGACAACATGATGCCAGATCTAGAACCAACACGTAATGGATCTCTTAACTTAACTTAACATTTTTATACTGGTTTAGAAGACTCATCAGAGTCTGTAGACAGCCGGTCACACCTGCTCTAAAAACTATGCACATCTAATCTATTCTTAAATGCATTAACTGTCTCTGCCTCCACCACCTCATGGGGTAATGAATTCCAAGCATTCACCACTCTCTGACTAAAAAAATATTTCCTAATATCCGATTTGGACCTTTCTTTAGTTAATTTGTATCTGTGCCCTCTTGTTCTCGTTTTTGGTTGTATTTTAAAACGAACTTGTTATAGTCTAATTTTACCTTTCCTGTGATTATTTTATAAACCTCTATTAAGTCACCTCGAATTCTTCTCTTTTCGAGACACTGTAGGCTGGTTTTTTCAAAGTCTTTCCTCGTAACTGTAATTCTGGAATCCCACTATCAGTTTTGTTGCTCCTCTTTGTATCCTTTCCAACATGTCTCCTCTACAATAAGGACTCCACACCTGTATACAGTACTCCAATCTCATAGAGAAGATATGCCCAACATCAAAACTGGTCGACACTATAATTGGCTCGGCCATGTTCTAAGAAATGAATCTAATACTTTCCCTAGAAGGACCATGTTGATGACTAAATAGAGAAGATATGTCCACCATCAAAACTGGTCGATGCTGGAACAGGCTAGGTCATGTTGTAAAACATGGACCTGATATTTTCTCCAGTAACGTCAAGGCATGGGCCCCAGAACAAAGATGAAATGGACGCTCACTTAAAATAATCAGATTAAGAATTATGTAAACCAAATTAAAGTAATGAATCAGAGTTGGGGCACCATTTGAAGAATGGCTAGCCGACGATGTAAAGGGGAGTAAGTATGTTCGAGCTGTTACAGACACAATCAGATGATGGTTGTTTATCGGTTTGTATCACTGACCAGGATCTAAGAAGAGAAAGAAGAAAGACCAAGTAGGAAGGACGTTATACTGTAACGGGTTTATTTGTCAGTACTTGATGAAGGTCTGTTAGGTTAACACGTGTAATAGTTTTCATGTCAAACTATTGTTAATCGTTTTGTACTTGTATTTTAACTGTTATTGGTATTACGTTTTATATAAGATTCTTCAAGAGAAAATGTAGATTAAATGTGAAATTAACATACACAAATATATAAGGACATATTTGAAAAATATCAGTGATGATTTCGAAACAATTACGCTGTAGAACACGTGTGGATGGAAAAAATGACAGAGATATCACGTTAAGAACAAGTCTACCATTCACTCGTAAAGGTTTTTTGTGGTTCGGTCTTTAAACCATAGAAATTGTATTAATGCTATTGGCTCATTAAACTGACTTCAGGTTGCAAGTGGTCTTTTAACCGTATTGTATGCGTACTTTGACAGTAGCCTCACAAGAGAGGCGAATATCGACAGTGAGGTAAATAACGTGATTGCTAAGGCGAGCTTTGCGTTTGGGAGGCTCCTAGCAAACGTCTGGAACCGATACGGCATCAGTGTTGCCACAATGGTAAAGGTGTATTGTAATGTGATGGTGTTCACTTTGCTGCATGCCTGTGAGATATGGAGAGTGTATAGCAGACGTCAAAACACTTGGCATGTCTGGGCAGTTCAAGATCAGGTGGCAGGATAAAGGATAACATTCTTAGCAATACTAACATGTTGAGCCTCCATATACTTCTGAAAAAGGTTCAGCTAAGATGAACAGGACATGGTGTTTGCATGTCTGATGAGTGCGTCCTCTAGCAGCTGTTATACGGTAAGCTCATAACCGGCAGATGCTCCCCAGGTTTGGGAGGTAGGGAGTGGGGTGTGCAGAAGAAATTCTACAGAGACTCCTTGAAAATGTCCCGGAAAAGCTCTAATATTGATGTCACCTTTTGTGAGAAAAGCTCTAATATTGATGTCACCTTTTGTGAGATGATTGTACAAAACCGTACCACTTGTTGTCCCTGAAGGTGCTCAGATAGCCATCACGGAGGCTCAGCGAAAGCGAACTACCCGAAAATGAAAAACGCACAACGATCCAATTGTCGGCTCGCCATGGACGTGCATTGAATCTGACAGGGTATTCCGCTCCAGGATTGGTCTCCTCACCTCCCAAAAAAATAACCACATTTCGCAACAATAGTCTGATTATATCGCCATTTTTGCTTGTGATGGGCAACTATTAGTACTATCACTATGTGTCCTTAGGTCTTTTACCTCATTGTATGCCCCTTTGTCATTTACCTCATAGTATCTCCCCTTGGTCTTTTACCTCATCTTATGTCCCCATGGTCTCTTATCTCATTGTATCTCGCCTTGGTCTATTAACCTAATGGTATGCGTCCATTGGTCTATAAACCTAATTGTATGTGTCCTTGGTCTACTAACCTAATTGTATGTGTCCTTAGTCTACTATCCTCACTATATTCTCCCTTGATCTAGAAACCTTATTTTACGCCTCCTTGATCTATCATCATTATAGACGTCTCAGTCTCTATAGACCATGCACGTGGCGCTCTGTAAGTTTTGTCCAACACTGTCTCCTGTATTTTGACACTGTCTGATGTGGCTGTAAAGGCCGATCCGCGAGCGACAGTCCCTGACACAGATCGTACAACCATACTGTGGAGGCAGGCTTGCCTGGTTGTTCCTTAATATCTTCAGTCTTTCTCTTTTCTCTGCAGTGAGAAAGCCTCTACGAGCGTCAGAAACCACTTTGCCCCCTCCAACTGGCTTTCTCCAGATAGCTCAACCCTGAGAAATTTTTTCCCAGCTCTCGGAAGGGATGTTGCATGACTTCATGTCTCTCTTGTATACGTCCTTGAATCGCAGTGTGGGACGGCCGATTCTTCTAATATATGGATATCCTTTGGCAGCCACTCGGCTTCCATGCGATAAACATGTCCCAACCACCGTTGACGTCATTGACTCAACATGAAATACATCCTGCCAGTGTTTGCTCTCTGTAAGACCGTATTATGTGACACTCTCTCTTGCCGCCCAATCCCCAAATATACGCCGTGGGCACTTAATGTGAAGGGTGTTGAGCCGCGGTTCCTGTTTAGTGTAAGTGCTCCAAGTGTCGCTTCCATACATGAGAGTGCCAAGAACGCAGGTCTGATAGACCCGGATCTTGGTGTAGCGAGACAGCTCTGTGTTCTCTCATACTCTCTTCGTCAGGTGGCCCTTGATCTATTAACCGCATAGTACGCGCATCTTGATCTATTAACCTCATTTTATGACCCTTGGTTTATTCTATCTATTCTATCGTGTCCCGTTGTTGTTTGTTGTTTGCGAATGCCCACAATGAGTAGGTTGCTCTTTTGTGAGCCCTGAAAGGGCGTTAAGTGGCGGGTTGTCGTAGCTTTCCTCACATCCTGAGCATGCTGTTGAAGGTGAACCGGTATCCTCAAGGCGGTTGTGCTATGCTTGCCTGCATCTGCGTGTCGCTCACTACTATGGGGATCACGTCAAACCTCACCTTCTTAGCCAGACTGTGTTCTCGACAACAGCCCGTTTCCAGGACGACCAACGACGAGGTCATGTGATGGTCTTGGTCAATATATTTCTCCTGTCCCTGGCTAACATTATCCGATCAGTATGTTTTGCCTGACCAGACGTTAGCCGTTAGACGTCGTGTGGCCTCCTTTATTTCATATTTTTGGCAGGCGAAAATCCGCTGGTGACTTGCCAGGGCAATCTCAGTTAATGTTATCCCCGTTAGGTTGGTAGCCCATGGAATATACGATCGTTTGTTTTGGAAATGGCGGTAAGGAAAGAGTAAATTAGAGCAATGTTGATCCGCAACCTGTTAGGCGCCATCTATCTCGCTCCGCTATCCACATAATCGAGACCTGATGTTACAGCCATAGAGTTCCCTTTTTGCGACACATTTCTGTGTGATGAGAATCTATATGTACCCTTGGTCTGTTACTTCAACATATACACTCTTGATCTGTTGACCTCATTTTATGCCCCTTTGGGCTATAAACCTCAATAAATGTCCCCTTTGTCTAATTACTTGATTATGTGCACCCCTTATTGTATGCATCTTTGGCTAATAACCTGATTGTGTGCATCTTTTGGCTAATAACCTGATTGTATGCGCCCCTGGGCCATTCACCTATTGGTATTCGCCCTTGGGCCTATTTGTATGCTCCCCTGGACTGTTAACCCCATTGTATGCGCCCCTGGACTGATAACCCCATTGTATGCGCCCCTAGACTGTTAATCCCATTGTATGCGCCTCTGGACTGTTAAACCCAGGGTATGCGCCCTGGACTGTTAACCCAATTGTATGCGCCCCTAGACTGATAACCCCATTGTATGCGCCCCTGGACTGTTAATCCCATTGAATGCGCCCCTGGACTGTTAAATCCAGTGTATGCGCCGCTGGACTGTTAACCCCATTGTATGGTCCCCTGGACTGTTAAACCCAATGTATGCGCCCCTGGACTGTTAACCCCATTGTATGCTCCCCTGGACTGTTAAGCCCATTGTATGCGCCCCTGGACTGTTAACCCCCTTAATGCGCCTTTAGCACGCCATGGTCGAGTGCTAGCCGACACACTAGGCCTACAAAAACGGTGTACGGAAAAAACAAAATTTTTTTTATACGGAGTCACTCCCAACAGCCATTTTTTACTGCTGAATACATGCTCCATATATACACGATCTTTTGCCGGTTAAAGTATCGTATGTTCGATTACAAATGGCTTTTGAACAGTTTTAATTTTGTATACGCCGTTTGAAGCAAGCCAACTTTTTGCGAAAGGGGAAGTAGGTTGTTGGGAAAGATCTTTATCGAGTAGATTTTTTTATTTTGTTAGTTTAAATGAAAGAACTACGTTTGAATTGAAAACTAACAGTTGTGTCGATATTGTAAACACAGTATCGATACGTTGTTATGGTTTCCATGGTTTTCTATCGAAGCGACTAGGCCTAGTGGTCGAGCCCAAATATTTTCTGAGATTTTCATAAATTTTCAACTTCATCTTTTTGTATCTCAAAAACTAACAAACACACAACAACAACAATAACACCCACATGTTTGTTATCCTATTGTGTGTCTACACGCCAGAAAATCATATTTATTGACAAACAAACATAAAAATTAAAAATTTTTAAAAACGACTATCATAGTGACTAATTAACCTGAATGTGTGCGCCCTATGTGTGATTATTTTCTTAACTTCCACCTTTTGGTCCAATTACTCGACCTGATAATATGTGACGGTATGGGATACCTTGTGTTATTCGTGTTTTTAAATGCCCTGCTCTTGGTTCACACATTGGAATTTATGTGGATCCTGGTCCATTAAATTGACTTCACGTTGACAGTGGGTTATTAACTTGACTTCACATGCCCTTGACCGACTAACTTGACTTTATTCGTCTCTTTGGTCATTAACTTGACGTAATGTTCCCATAGGACCATTAACTTATTATCATGTGGCCCTTAGCACATTAACTAGATTTTAAACGATATTTGGTCCATAAACTTGATCTAAGAGAATGTCCCTGTTTTATTATTCTGGTGTTTAAAAACACTTAAAGAATGTTATGACACTTTAGCTAACCTTAACAATCAATACCGGGCCGATTTCAAAACCCGCAGGTGTGCGTAATCTTAAAAGTGTGGGGTGTCGTACACACAAGACAGGCTCTGAGAACTTTCTTGGATGAATGCTTTTATCTAGCCACACCTTCAGTGATAGTCTGGGACCTGTGCCCGTGAATGGCGTGTGGGGCGAACGATTGCATTACACCCATTACGTTATCAGTGATAGGAATCTAAACAGAGCATATTAGAAGGTCGTGCTATCATCGTTCCGTGTTAGGTCAGTTGGTATGCGATCTTGGGTTTCAGCAAGGGGCTGCTTTTTAATTCTTCTTCTTCTACTTCTTCTACTTCTTGCTCTTCTTCTTATCGTTATCTATAACTGTTTTCTTCTTCTTCTTCTTTCAACTTCTTCTATTTGTTCTTCTTTTTCTTCTTCTTTTTCTGCTCTTTTATCGTTCATCTTCAAACCTCGACTTTGTTGACTCTAAGAAAGACAGTAGTTAACTTGAAGCTCGTGCACTTCCGCAGTTGTTCATGGATGGACACTGGCTCTTGCCATGTGCTTCTCCATTCACTAGCGTATGATGAGCAGGAACTGCAGCCGATGTTCCGCTGTCATTGGCCTTGTGCCACAAGTAAAAAGTCACGTAGTGGCAATCGTGAATTTATTATAAAGATTATATCGCAGTATGGGATCAAGATGCTGAGCAGCGCATGAGCTGCAGTGGTCAGCGACCTACAGCTGACTGCTAACGTCAGGGCCAGCGAACCAGAGCTGCCAAGACCCTTCTACACCTCCACGCGGTGATGCTGGATAACAGGCTGCAGCAGGGCAGACTGGCTAATGAGAAGGGATCGAAGAGGGAATGCTAACCCGCTACTATAAAAATGCTTGCTGAAGTCGGATGTGTTGGACCGAAAGGTGCAAATTTGGCAGTCAAGCTGTAAACTACAACACAACGCATTCCGTTCTCTGGATTACATTCTGCTACTTAAGCCCTTTCAGGGTTTGGTAGCGGGAGATTGAGAACGAACCAAGCCAAGCCAAAACAAGCCAAGTCATATTGCAGTAAATTGTGTCGTGTGCGCAGCTGGGAAGGCAGATCATCTGATCTCGTCTGGGAAGTTGATGGTAGGCGTTATTTTCTATATGGCATGGGTTGTTTTTTTCCATTTTGAGTTTTTAACATCGTAACAAGAGAGATGAAATGTCTGCGCAGAATGCTTGAAGTAACAAGTATGGATATAATCAGAAAGAACACATTAAGAGACTAGCAGGTTGTTGCTGTTTGTCCTTTGTTTCCGAAGAAGACCACATCATCATCTGTCAATCCTGTAGTCGGTTCGTAGTTGGAGGATCAAACCAATCCGAGTCCGGAAACGTCTATCACACAGAGGGCAGAGAAACACTGTCTGACCGTCAGATTGAGGCAACTCGTCTCTTGCCTTTCGTGTCGCTCGTCTCTGTATAGCTTCCTTGATTCTTGTCTGCTCCATATGTGTCGAGTTAGAAGAGATATTTACTCCGCCAGGCAGAGCGATGAGGAGCAATGCTCTCCCAATTATCAGGGTCAATGCCACAGTTGTTCAGTGAGGCTTTCAGAGTCTCCTTGTAAGGTTCTATTTGGCCACGTCGACCTCGCTAAGTTGAGGACTTCAGTCTTACTAATAGAAATGGTGACACCAAACTTATCGCAGTGTTCGAAGCAACCTCTTCGTAACCTGGCGTTGAATAACACAAGCAGGACACACATAGAAACGAAGAAAGAAAGAAGAACTCGAACAATGATCGTCTCCTGTGCCGAGATGTATAACTAATGATAATGACAACACGTTCAGCCCGAATATCTCATCGGAATAGAAACTAGACGAAACCTACGTTACGACCAAAAGACCTTCGTGAGAGACAAACTAGAATAATGAAAACACCTAAAAAATCACAGGGTCGGCAAAGTATTGTCATAAATACAAAAACGACTGCGGTCACATGCAAGATGCCAAACTGACTAGTATCATCTTTTTTGGCCGTCTCTGTCCCGTTTACCACTAACATCTTTTGGTTCATTGTTAGACTGTTCTCAGGAGACGTTTTTACTTTGCTGTTTGCTTGTAGTTTCTAGGAAATGGAGCAGAATTGTCCAAGACATGAACTATTATTAGCCGCCCCTTACAGCATACCTCGCAGGTTAGTGTTACTATTTTCTGCCCCATATTCGTGTGCCGTGAATGCACGGGTGCTACACTTCTAATTCATGATATTCACGTAGAAGAATGTTGTCTTTGTTCTTTTGTGTGTGATACGTTGTCTTTGATCTTCAGGTGTGTGAATTGTTCTTTTTGTTCTTCTTCTTCTCCGTTCGTTCTCAATCTCCCGCTACCGAGCCCTGAACAGGGTTTTGCAAGTAGTAGGGTGTAGTCCAGAGAATGGAATGCGTTATGTCGCTATTTTATAGCATGACTGCGATACTTGTACCTATCGGTCCAATACATCCCCCTTCGACAGGGCTCTTTGTTCTTTTATTGTAGATAAGTTGTCATTGTTCTATTATGTGAGAGAAGTTGGCATTGTTTTTTTGTGTGTGATAAGGAGTCCTTGTACCTTTTGTGTGTGATGAGTTGTCTTTGTTCTTACATGTGATAAGTTGTCTATGTTCTGAGGTGTGTGAAAAGTTGTCTTCGTTCTTACGTGGTAAAAGCTAACTTTGTTCTTACGTGTGTGATAAGTTGTCTATGTTCTTATGTGTGTAAAATGTTATCTTCATTCTTACGTGTGTCGTAAGTTGTCTTTGTTCTATTGTGTGAGAAAAGTTTTTGTTTTTGTGTGTGTAGTATGTTATCTGTCTTTTTATGTTTGTGATAGGTTGTCTTTGTTGTGTTGTGTGAGTTGAGTTGTCTTTGTTCTATCGTGTGAGTTAAATTGTCTTTGTTCTGTTGTGTGTCATTATTTCTTTTGACTCTTATGTGTGTTATTAATTGTTTTTACACATGGGCCTTCCTCATCAAATACTCACTAGTCTTCTTCGCTGATTGTGGGATTCTCAATATTCTTCTTCAGCGCTGACATACATTTTATAATAAGTTTGGTTAAAACAGGCTCGTAATTGTGTTGCTGTAGAGATTGCTAAAACATATCATACAAGTTCTAGAGGTGGTGAGGCAGGAAAGATCTAGGGCAAAATATGGTACAGTATAATTCTCTCAAAAGATTAGACAGTATCGATATCTTGGTCATATCAAAAGGCCTTATTAAAACAACACTTGACGAATAAGGGGAATGACAAGTGGAATGACAAGTGGAAAGACAAGTGGAGTGACAAGTGGAGTGACAAGTGGAGTGATTAGTGGAGTGACAAGTGGAGTGACAAGTGGAGTGATTAGTGGAGTGACAAGTGGAGTGACAAGTGGAGTGACAAGTGGAGTGATTAGTGGAGTGACAAGTGGAGTGATTAGTGGAGTGACAAGTGGAGTGATTAGTGGAGTGACAAGTGGAGTGACAAGTGGAGTGACAAGTGGAGTGACAAGTGGAATGACAAGTGGAGTGACAAGTGGAATGACAAGTGGAATGACAAGTGGAGTGATTAGTGGAGTGACAAGTGGAGTGATTAGTGGAGTGACAAGTGGAGTGACAAGTGGAGTGATTAGTGGAGTGACAAGTGGAGTGATTAGTGGAGTGACAAGTGGAGTGATTAGTGGAGTGACAAGTGGAGTGATTAGTGGAGTGACAAGTGGAGTGACAAGTGGAGTGACAAGTGGAGTGATTAGTGGAGTGACAAGTGGAGTGATTAGTGGAGTGACAAGTGGAGTGACAAGTGGAGTGACAAGTGGAGTGATTAGTGGAGTGACAAGTGGAGTGATTAGTGGAGTGACAAGTGGAGTGATTAGTGGAGTGACAAGTGGAGTGACAAGTGGAGTGACAAGTGGAGTGACAAGTGGAGTGACAAGTGGAGTGACAAGTGGAGTGACAAGTGGAGTGACAAGTGGAGTGACAAGTGGAGTGACAAGTGGAATGACAAGTGGAGTGACAAGTGGAGTGACAAGTGGAGTGACAAGTGGAGTGACAAGTGGAATGACAAGTGGAGTGACAAGTGGAGTGACAAGTGGAGTGACAAGTGGAGTGACAAGTGGAATGCAAATGTGTTAGAGGTAACAGAAAACCGCTGTAAGTTGATGAATAACATGCACAAGAACGTGCATTATCAAGGCAAGTGAAGGCAATAGAAGGAAGTTGTGGAGGAGCACAGCAGCCGGTCGACATGAAGATAACAAACTGAACTGAAACCACATGTGACGTTAGATATTTAATAGAGGATTATAGTGGTTGATGTTACATCCACAGGCGTATATCTGAAGGTTGGCTGTGGTTATCTTGGCTATAACGCAATGCGATCCCTCTAGGTCAGACTACGATTTACGGGGATTACAATGCCGATCACCATATAGTTTATCAAATGGATGTGTGACAGTTTGTGTTCAGAAGCACAAACGAAGACGTGAGGTTGGATCTTGATAAGTATGTTTCATCTGACACTGATAAATCAATCATCCGACCAGAGAAGGCACAGACAGCGGCCACTGACAAAGACGGGTAACGGGGGATTGTGGGTGCCCCAACGACTTCACCGGTTACGGGATGATCTGACCTGACCCTGATTCCTCGTCGTTCGCCAATCAAGTGGTAAAAGTGGGTCACCAATGGCCATACAATAGTGTCATTGCACTCTTGGCACGGGGACCAACGATAAAGCAGTGGATGATCTGACAGTAGCCATTAATTCAAAGCTACCTGCTTGCATCAGGGCCAGTAGCCCGTAACTGAGCAAAAACACATTTCGACACCAAGTGGCGGCCCTCAACAGACAATCATACAGTCTGGCTAATAAATTAGGGATCGAAGAGTGAAGGTCAACCCTGTCCCAAAAATCGGATGTGCCGGGCCAAAAGGGCGCAGATATCGAAGCCACGATGTAAACTACTACATAACGTCACAAACGTCTTTTTCAGGACGAATACATGAGAAAAAAAGACTCTTTGTGCTTGCAATGAGAACATGGAATTGTCTTTAAGTAGCAGCAATCTGCAGTACAAGAATGGCGACTCTCTGATTCTGCATAACCCAAGATAATTTAACATACTATACAATAATATAACAATATGCAACTAAGCATTATATAACATTATATAAACAGACGTAACTTATAGCATGTTATACCAAGAAATAACATAACAATTTAACACATGCTAACACAACATAATATACCAAAACATGACATAATATAACATAACATGACATAATATAATATTCAAAAAATAATGTAACATGGCATAATATAACGTGACATACTATTACACAGCATGACATAACATATCATGACACAGCATGATATAATATAATACAACATAGAATAACATGGCAGCATGCTATTACATAACAGTACATAACTATTACGTAGCGTGATATGACATAACATTACTTAACATAATATAACATTAACTTAATATACCACTACATAACATAATATAACATAACATGACATCGCATGCTATAACATAACGTGATATGACATAACATAAAATAACATTAACCTAACATAAAATGGCATAATACGCGTCTAATATAACATAACACAATATAATATAACGTAGCATATATGGCATAATATATATTACGGGATCCTTGCCTTGCTACGGAATTCATGCATTGTACTGAGATTCTCAAACAATATGGAGAAGAACAAAGCACTTATCGGGTAAGCCGTATACAATGACGTTGATTCTTCGACTAAACTAAACTCAACTCAACTAAACTAAACATAATATGACGACAAAACATAACAAACAACATAATTTATGTCGTACATATATATGTCTGTTTTCTCACCGGCACATTCCTCTACGAACATTCAGTGTCATTGAAGACATTGTTGTTGCTCCATGTATTTCAAATATGTTTTTTACTTTTCAGGTATCCAGCCTCAGGTGGACGAGTTATTCTACAAGAAAGGTTATGAATAAGTAACATGTCTCACGTAAAAGTTGAGGGTTGTCATGACTTATTTTTTCTTGAACGGAAAAAAGGCGATGGTAGACATCTGGAACAAGGCAGAATTAAAAAGTCAAGGTACACAACTCTATTTAATAGAAGTCTCTCCAATTCATGACGCAAATACAAATAATATCACGTAAGTATTCTGTGTTAAAAGAAAGTTTTAGGAGCAATACCAAAAAACGATACCGGAACTAGAAAGTGAAGAAAAGAAAAGGAGTAACATCATACAACCATTTACGTTGCACGTTGCACTGTTTCGTTTGGCCGGTGACCCAGTGCTTCCGATTTCAACAGGCGTTTCTGTAGGGTTGTCCTCCTTAGCGTTGATTGTCTCCCCCCCCCCCCCCCCCCCCCCCCCCCCCCCCCCCATCTGCAAGGCAGCAGTTGATGGAAGTCAGAATTGTTTTTCTTAGGAAAGTTGTCTTGCAGGGCTATCGAGTTTTCCCCACCCGGGTTTCTTTCAGGTTTTCAACCAGTACTGTCCTGCTGCTCCTTCCAGGATTAGGTCCCTGGTTTGCTCACGTAGTTTAGCCAGCCAGTCAAAGTTGTTTCCCGGTGGGTGACGCTTGGACAAGCTCTATGGCAGTGTCGACAGTCTCAGGATGGCCGCTGCCTTCTTTGAACAAATTCAAGTTTACGCCTGACAACGAACGAAGAAAAAGAAGAAAAAACGAGCCAGGTTCATAATTTATATCAACATCATGAATATGACATAAAACTCTCAACAGAACCTCCCAACAACAGACCTATCCGACCATTGGAAGAGTTCCCCAACGGCGAACAGGTGTTTGAGAAATCATGTCACCCTAAGATAGGTATCACACAAGAGTCATTCATGTTGACTCGGTCTTAGCACGGTCACAACATGCTTCGAGCTTCCTAATCTTTTTTAACCTTTCTAGAAAATTGTTCTTGATGTTTACGACCCGTGTCCTATTTTCTTCGAGGTAGCCTGTTTAGGAAATCGTCTGCGCGATTCTTCACCTCCGTTCAAACTTCTCGAACTTTCTCTGAATTCGTCCGCTATTGTTCACTCCCCATATCGGCATTATCGGAACGTTCTAGGAATCCGTCCTCGATATTTTTCTTCCACCCCCCCCCTCTTCCTCACATACACACCCACACTTTATCACCCCCCCCCCCCTTTTCAGTATCCAAATCCTCCCTCCCTTCACCCCCCCCCCCCTTGCCGCCCCCCTCTTTCTGCTAGATTTTCATCATTTTATTTAAACAATTTTTGGTCAGACTGACTTTTCAATTTTTTTTTCAGGAAACGCTCTCGTGGCAAAGGGATTTGGTTTGACCTTTGGTATATCCAGGTATAAACGGTCACCTGACTTCTATTCTTTGTTTGATCTATTAAGAATCGACGCCATTGTGCTCCTGACAGACCAATAGGCGCTCAGTCCCTTTTAGGAAAGGGCGAAGGGTGTAGATACTGTTGGTTCCCATACCTCGCTAGTTCTACACACTCTTACTCCACCTTTTCAGGATCACTTTCTGCTGCATCGGTGGATGATTTCAAACTTTGGAATATGTGCATTCCCGGTTCATCGATTGCAGTGTTTTCATCATCGTTCTTCTTCTTCTTCTTATTTTTCTTCTTTTTATTCTTTTTCATCTTCTTCTTTTTCTTCTTCTTCATCTTCTTCGTCTTCCTTTTCTTCTTCTTTTCTTCTTTTTCGTCCTCCTCTTCTTCTTCTTCTTCTTCTTCTTCTTCTTCTTCGTCTTCATCTTTTTCTTCCTCTCCTTCTT
Source organism: Ariolimax columbianus (assembly GCA_036924085.1). Lineage (NCBI taxonomy): Eukaryota > Metazoa > Mollusca > Gastropoda > Stylommatophora > Arionidae > Ariolimax > Ariolimax columbianus. The sequence goes on along the minus strand of JAVGWX010000002.1, from coordinate 49,801,937 downwards.
CTTTTCTTCTTCTTCTTCTTCTTCTTCTTCATCTACTTTGGAGTTCTTCCTAACACAAACGTTGTGACGGCACTGATAATTTGGGTAGATTTTTAAACTTCAATTTTGTCCGGCAGCGGCCGTTAAGCCTACTGTTTTCGATGTATAACTGCCAAGGGATTTTTAGCGTGCTCGACACTGAACACATCGACCTCATTACATAAAAATCAGAGGAATTTTTAACAGAAGATCCACGTGAAAAAATCCGGTCTTCACCATGACTAGAACCACGTCCTGCGGCACTCGAGGCAGACATCTTACGTCGAGACTACTGAGTCACATTAACTAACCAATCCCTTGCAGAACCCATAGAAACCTACCCGGCCCTAGAGTTCAACGGAGCACAATGTGAGAAACCTTGGTCTGACCTAACTGATTGATACGTGCAGACATTCAGGTAGTGAGCCTACCGTGACGTCGAAATAACTAATTTAACTGATAAGAGTTTAGAAAAGCAATCAGACCGTGAAGTCTTTCGGTTACTGGCATAGCGTGACAGATGGACCTTCTACAGGAATTGAATGTAGTGTACCAAGCGTAAATAAATATTCATACCGAGTAGTTACTGTGTCTTTAGAATAACTCTGATAAACACTAACAACTAAAAGCAGTAGCTACTATGACTTTGAAGTAAAGTAGATAAACATAAAGCTGGAGCATTTACTATGACTTTGGAGTAACGAAAAGAAACATTCAAATCGAGTAGTTCGTTATTTTGGACTAACAAAAATAACATTAAAATCGAGTGTATCCTCTGATTCAAGGTAACTTGTCCGACGGACCTTGTGTACACGTTGACCGTAATATATCCAAAAAATAATTTGTGCAACATAATTCAGATGGAGATGGATGCACTTGCATGTTGGATGATTTACATTGACAAAATGGTAGTTCTCTCATACTATCCACATGTTTGGGGAGAAGAGATTACCGTCTGGTCAGGTAAAACAGACTGGCCAGACACTGTTAGTCAGGGTCAGGTGAACATTCTGACCAAGACCCCATCTCACACCAGGTGAAACATTCTGACCAAGACCCCCATCTCACACCATGTGAAATATTCTGACCAATACCTCATCTCACACCAGGTAAAACATTCTGACCAAGACCACCATCTCACACCAGGTAAAACATTCTGACCAAGACCCCCATGTCACACCAGGCAAAACATTCTGACCAATACCCCATCTCACACCAGGTGAACATTCTGACCAAGACCCCATCTCACACCAGGTGAAACATTCTGACCAAGACTCCCATCTCACATCATGTGAAATATTCTGACCAATACCCCATCTCACACCAGGTGAAACATTCTAACCAAGACCGCATCTCACACCAGGTAAAACATTCTGACTAATACCCCATATCACACCAGGTAAAACATTCTGACTAATACCCCATCTCACACCAGGTGAAATATTCTGACCAAGACCTCCTCTGCGGAGAGCTGTGCGCAAGGCTGCACGATCTTTTGCAGTATCTTCCGATGTTTCGAGGTTTATGCTGAAGGTTTTTAAAGACGTTTTTAGTGTGTCTTTAAATCGCTTTTTTGGCCTCCTTGGGAGCGTTCGCAATTCTGCATCTCGCCATAGAAGACTATTTCTGGCAACCGATAGTCTGGCACGCGAACCACATGTCCCGGCCAGCGAATCTGTGACTGCATCATAATGGTATCAATGCTATCAATTCTGACCAAGACCCCCACCAGGTGAAACATTCTGACTAGGACCCCATCTCACACCAGGTAAAACATTCTGACCAAGACCCCATCAGGTGAAACATTCTGACCAGGACCCCATCTCACACCAGGTAAAACATTCTGACCAAGACCCCATCTCACACCAGGCAAAACATTCTGACCAGGACCTCATCTCACACCAGGCAAAACATTCTGACCAGGACCCCATCTCACACCAGGTAAAACATTCTGACTAAGACCCCATCTTACACCAGGTAAAACATTCTGACCAAGACCCCCATCTCACGTCCATCTAGTTCTATCCGGAAACATTCTGACCAAGACCCCCATCTCACGTCCATCTAGTTATATCCGGAAACATTCTGACCAAGACCCCCATCTCACGTCCATCTAGTTCTATCCGGAAACATTCTGACCAAGACCCCCATCTCACGCCCATCTAGTTCTATCCGGAAACATTCTGACCAAGACCCCCATCTCACGTCCATCCAGTTCTATCCGGAAACATTCTGAACAAGAACCCCCATCTCACGTCCATCTAGTTCTATCCGGAAACATTCTGACTAAGACCTCCATCTCACGTCCATTCAGTTCTATCCGGAAACATTATGTTTCTGTCTGGCTAACGAAGTGAGGATCGACGTGATCCGCGTCACGCAGATGAAGCCAAGCATTGCACACCGTCTGGAAGACCCTGGTTCACTTTCATCAGTTCGATCGGGGTGTGAGAAATGTTACTGCAACCCACCACCTAATGCCCTATCCAGGGCGCACCAAAGAGTAAAGTTACTGGTCATGTGCATTCAACAAACTAATACCAAAACAAATCCGCCTGTTTGAGTGTACATGCTCAACCCATCACAAAGTAAAGTTTAATGAGTAACGGGCCCCAAAAAGACTAGTTTTTGAACCAGGGCCACACAATATAAAAGTCTAGTTAATGGATAAAGGATCATGTAAAATTTATCTAATTGACCAATGGCTGCGGAAAATCTAGTTAATGGCCTCAGTGCCACATAAAGTCGAGTTAGTGGATCTACGAAGAGTCCAAAAGGTTTATTAGGGCCAGACACATGGCCAAATGGGAAACAGAACATACTGGCTACACAAAAAATGATGGCTTCTACCAGCTGAACAGAAGAGAGCAGGTAGTGGTCTTCAGACTCCGCACAGGCCACAACAGACTGAGGTCCCATCTATTCAATAAATTGAAGATAGGTGGCACTGGCGAATGCACCTGTGGCACAGGGAAAATGACCGCTGAACATCTGCTGCAAAATTGCCCGACATACGAGGACCAGAGAAAGCACATGTGGCCATCACCAGTGCCAACACTAGACAAGCTCTATGGCAGTGTCGACAGCCTCAGGATGACAGCTGCTTTCTTCGAACAAATTCAAGTTGACGTCTGACAGCGTTCGAAGAAGAAGAAGAGTTAGTGGATCAAAGGTCACATTAAGTCTAATAAATGGACCAAGGGTTGCGTACTCAGGTTAATGAACCAATGGCTACATAGTCAAGTTAATGGACTAAGGGCTGCCTAAAGTCAAGTTCATGGATTAAGCGCTGCGTAGACCAGTTAATGCAACAAGGTCCGCATATAGTCTAAATAATGGACCAAGGGTAGCGTATATTTATGTTTTTGACCATATACTTTATAAACCGTGTAAATGGATTATGGGTCGAACAATGTCAAGTTATTTGAATAAAGACCGCATGATGTCGAGATAATTCTCCAAGCGCTGCATGCCATTGCGTTCATTACTCAAGAGCTGAAGAAAGTAGTTAATGGCACAAGGGCTGATAAACCAAGTTCATGATGCAAAGGCTAATAAACCAAGTTAATGACGCAAGGGTCATATAAAGTCGACGTTATTGAGTCAGCATCACGTGAAGTCAAGACAATGGTCCAAAAGCCTGCTTGACATTAAGTTAATGACCAACCCACAGCTCGCGTGATGTCAAATCAATAACCATAGGTTACATGAAGTCAAGTTAATAACTCACAAGTGGATGCAGTCTAGTTCATATACCAAGTCAAGTTAATGGATCTAAGGTCAAATGAAGTCAAATTAAGTGCACATGGGCTGCATGAAGTCAATTTTTTTAGCTGAAAACCAGATGAAGTCAAGCTAATGAACCAACCGACGTTTGAAGTCAAGCTAATAACCGACCCGCCGGTCACATGAAGTCAAATTAATGACTCACAATAGCATATGGTCATGTTAACAGACCAAGCTCGCAAGACGGCACTTGTAATGGCCCAATGGGCGACACACAATTAAAACTTACAACGCACTTGAAGAATACCTCAACTTGAAACCTGATTTTTTTGTTTATAAAATGAACTAAAATAGTTTTACAATATACTTGTTTATCATTCATTTCTGGTATTTGTCACTTTTTTGCAATGACTATCGTAACTTATCCTCGAATTAGATTTGTGTCTATCTTTTTAATTGTATTATTTCAGTGTTAACCATTGTTATATCATGTATATTAATACCAAGTTAGATTTTTTAATTCCAATATCAAGTAAGTGTTCTTATACGGGGCAGAAACTTGAGAAAGACAAAGGTAATTCAAAGGACACTCCAGTCGTTCTTCGATAAATGACCACGAATGATAAGGGCTATTGGATGGCAAGACATATTGAAGAATGAAAATACCTACAGGAACAAAAGCCAACAAAAACCAGTGGAATAACAAATCAGATGTGGGAAATGAGATTGGATAGGACACACGTTACGGAAAGCACCGTCAAATGTGGTTAGACAGGCCCTGACAGAGAATCCACAGGGGAAGAGGAAGAGAGGTAGAACAAGAAACACACGAAGAAGAGCCTGTGAAAATGAAGTTCGGTCCCTGGACCTCAATTCCGGAGAGGCAGAAAGGGCAGCTTAAGATTGATCTTGCTGGAGGAAGATTGTCAATGGTCTATGCCCTAAAAGGAGCGACGGACATTGGTTGATTGATTGATTGACATTAAGTCCTATATAGTTAATTTCTCTTTGTAATCGAGGAATTTGTGGGTCGAGTAGCTTGACTTCCGGTTATCTGACAGAGAGAATGTGTGTGCAAAACCTCGGCACTGCATTTTATTTTTTATATCGGAGGTAAAATGAAAACCTAGACTGCACAGTGCTCTACGACTGCGCAGACAAGCTTCCTTTATTCCTCGGTCCTATAAATTCTTTCTGTGAATCCTAGCACTGGGAACAGAGTTTTAGCTAGTAGTCCTACTTCTCAAATATTATTATCGATTATCTCATATTTTAAATGCGACTCAACGTTGCGAACATGACGGGCCATTCGATATGGAATGGCAGGCCGACACACAAAGAAAGTGAAAGCCATATAGTCCTGCTTACAGATGCTCTCGCCGTAGTCACAGCGCTAAAAAGCCAGAAAAACACTGAGCTTAATGACTTAAGAGCAGCACTCTGCCAACTGTGCCAGCAGCCCACACCAAAAAGGGTAGTGGTACAGTGGGTCCCATCACACTGCAACATCCAAGGCAACGAGGAGGCAGACAGACTGGCAAAAGAAGGTGCAAGACTACCACAAACAGATACTAGTATGACGTACGAAGAGTCAAAACGGCTTATCAAAGCCAGATACATGACCAAATGGGAAACCGGACATACTGGTTACACCAAAAACGATGCCTATTACCAGTTGAACAGAAGAGAGCAGGTCGTTGTCTTAAGACTTCGCACTGGCCACAATAGACTAAGGTACCACCTATTCAACAAATTAAAGATAGGTGGTACCGACGAATGCCCGTGCGGTACCGGTAAAATGACCGCTGAACATCTGCTGCAGAACTGCCCGACATACGAGGATCAGAGAGAGCAGATGTGGCCATCACCAGTGGAACTGCAAGACAAGCTCTATGGCAGTGTCGACAGCCTCAGGATGACCGCCGCTTTTTCCGAAAAAATAATGGTTACTGTCTGACTGCGTACGAAGAAGAAGAAGAAGAAGAAGAAGAATGGCAGGTCGCATATTTTATCATTCCTGATGCAGGTGAAAAGTTCCGAGCCTTACTAGTTCATATACCCGCTTATCTATAGGAATACCTTCGTTTACCGTCTGGGTTTTAAGTACAGTTTCCCATACATTCCTGTCTTTATGTAAGGCTTTCCATACACGTTTGTCTTTGAGCAAATCTTCCAGTACCTTATTGTCTTCATACCAATCTTCCAGTACCCACTTGTTTTAAGTAAACCTTTCCATCGCTTCTGGTCTTTGAGTAAATCTCCTATCCTCTATCCTTGCCTCAGACCCCTGTCCATCCTTGTTCTGAAAACACCTTTCAGTCCTTGTTCTGGACCCCTTTCAGTCCTTGCCTTAGACCCCTTTTAGTTCTTGCCTTAGACCCCCTTCAGTCCCTGTTATGTACCTCCTTTAGTCCTTGTTCTGTTCCCCTTCAGTCCCTGTTCTGTTCCTCCTTCAGTCCCTGTTCTGTTCCCCTTCAGTCCCTGTTCTGTTCCCCTTCAGTCCATGTTCTGTTCCTCCTTCAGTCCCTGTTCTGTTCCCCTTCAGTCCCTGTTCTGTTCCCCTTCAGTCCCTGTTCTGTTCCTCCTTCAGTTCCTGTTCTGTTCCTCCTTCAGTCCCTGTTCTGTTCCTCCTTCAGTCCCTGTTCTGTTCCCCTTCAGTCCCTGTTCTGTACTTCCTTCAGCCCCTGTTCTGTTCCTCCTTCAGTCCCTGTTCTGTTCCTCCTTCAGTCCCTGTTCTGTTCCTCCTTCAGTCACTGCTCTGTTCCTCCTTCAGTCCCTGTTTTGTTCCTCCTTCAGTCCCTGTTCTGTTCCTCCTTCAGTCCCTGTTCTGTTCCTCCTTTAGTCCCTGTTCTGTACTTCCTTCAGTCCCTGTTCTGTTCCTCCTTCAGTCCATGTTCTGTTCCTCCTTCAGTCCCTGTTCTGTTCCTCCTTCAGTCCATGTTCTGTTCCTCCTTCAGTCCCTGTTCTGTTCCTCCTTCAGTCCCTGTTCTGTTCCTCCTTCAGTCCCTGTTCTGTTCCTCCTTCAGTCCCTGTTCTGTTCCTCCTTCAGTCCCTGTTCTGTACTTCCTTCAGTCCCTGTTCTGTTCCTCCTTCAGTCCCTGTTCTGTTCCTCCTTCAGTCCCTGTTCTGCACCCTCTTCGGCCCGGTTACATATCGATTCTGTTCATGTCGTGGACCACTTCGGTTCTTATCATGTTCCCTTTTCCTGGTCCTAGACCCCAGGCGGATAACCACTGATCCTTCATGTTTAAAAAAAAAATGAAAGCTATCCTAGCTATCTACATAATGATGTCGTCATTTATACCTGCTTAAGACGTTATGCCGTCATCTATTCTTGTGTATAGGATAATGTCGTCACGTATCCTTAACTACAGACTTAATGTCGTCACGTATGTTCTGTCTATAGAATTAACTTGTCACGTACGATTATTTACGAAACGATATCACTCCCAGGGGGTAAGGTGACGCTATAACCACACCTGTAGAAATTCGGGCGTACAAAGGTGGATTTCCCTTCCCGAACAGAAGGCATTCATAATAGCTATAGACCTACACGTAAATATATATGTGCGTTTTGTATTAATCTAAAATATATGGGTAATGTATTTGCGTGTCTCCAGGCGTAATTGAAGGATATCTATATATAAAAGCTGTTTATCAAGGAACGGTCTAGACCAAGTGATCTTAAGCTGTGCTATTACATACACCAGCGACTTCCAACTTGGGATCCACGTAGGTGACACTGCCAATGAAATCTACATTATAAAATTATTGTACATATTTTTTCTAACTTAATAACACTATTCGGCAGACGCTAGGAGCAACAGGGAGATCGAGATTAGGTGTCAGAAAGCATGTGTAGTAACTTATCAGCTGCCACCACTACTTAGTCACCCACGCATTAGTTTGGCAACAAAGCAACAGCTGATAAACAATATATTTATACCGACTCTGGGCTACCAGTGCCAAACATGACCTCTGTCCAGGGAGCGTGAGAACAGAATTTCGACGTGTAAAATGAAGTGTTTGAGGAAAATCATCGGTGTTATAGCGAAAAACAGAATGCGGAAAGAAGACATTCAGGGTATGGTCGGCACTACGTCTTGTGAAGAGTACTTTTCCAGGCAGAAAATACGTTAGTTTAGTCATCTCATGAGAATACACCCTCATAAACTTCCACTGATGGCTTACAACGCTGACTACATGGCAAGAGTGCGGGTGGATAGATGGCATTAAAGTGATTGTGCACGACAAAAACTCACATGGACTGACGCAACATACATAGCCCATGACAGACGACTTAGACTTCCCGAGATGCTAACGGAATCAGTGAAAAGAAAAGTAACACTTTTCTCTCTCGAGTGCTCTTGAGACACAAGCTGTTGTTCTTGACAGCATGGGCAATGCTGGGGCGGGGGGGGGGGGGGAGGAATTGACCTCATCCCAGTAGTAGTGAGTACACAGGTGAAGTCAATCATAGCACAGCCGTCTGATGGATACCATTACACCTTCATCAGCGGGCTCGGAATGTCAGGTAAACAACCCGTCACGTATCATCCTTTTTCAGAGCGTACTTTTTCTTTGCGTTCGGTTTCATATTATCATTTCATGCCACTAGATAGGCCGCCTCCATGAAGTGGCATGTCATACTCAGGTCCTTAATGGTTCCCCACAGTTTATCTTGTATGTTTCTTTCCTCGGGCCAGGTGCAGTGGACATGTTTGCAGGATGTGTTCTGCGGTCTGGGGTGCATTGTGCAGTCTGTGCTGCTTTAATTTTATGCATGTATGTATTTAGTTTGCAATTACCTGTTCTGAGGCGGAAAATTGTGGTATACTGTTTCCTTTTTCACTCTATTGATTAGGTTCTGTGGGTATTTACTATTTGCATGGAGTACGAAAGAGTAAACAACAACAACATCCATCTGGGGTTTTCCCCATTTAATATGATTAAACATCCTTATTAATATGACATGGATTATGTAAATGTCTAGAAATATGTGTGCAACTTTATTTTACAATTTCACTTCGGATAGAGAGGGGAAGTATAACTGCGGTAAATTATCACTGGCATCAGGTGATCACTGGCATCAGGTGATCACTGGCATCAGGTGATCACTGGCATCAGGTGATCACTGGCATCAGGTGATCACTGACATCAGGTGATCACTGACATCAGGTGATCACTGACATCAGGTGATCACTGGCATCAGGTGATCACTGGCATCAGGTGATCACTGACATCAGGTGATCACTGGCATCAGGTGATCACTGACATCAGGTTATTACTGGCATCAGGTGATCACTGACATCAGGTGATCACTGATATCAGGTGATCACTGACATCAGGTGATCACTGGCATCTAAGGAAGGTTGAGAGCCACTGCTATTAGCAGCTTTATGAAGTCCGTGGATCCGACTTTTAGCCTCGGAACCATGTCGCCCTTCTGTAGTCTTGTGAAGTCAATTGCCCTTTACCAATCTGGTGAAGGCCAATACCACTTTCGGCAGTCAAGTTCAAGAAAGTGCCTCATCTTGCAGTCTGATGAAAACCCAAAATCGCTATTTGACAGTCAAGTCAAGACTAATGCCACATCTGACAGTCTGATGAATATCAATGCACCTTTGTCAGTCTGATGAACGACAGTACCTCTTCCACATTGCCAGTCCAGCAAAGACTAACGACATCTTTGCCCAGTCTAGCGAAGATTAATGACACCTTTGTCAGTCTAGTGAAGACTAATGCCACCTTGGTCAGTTCCATGAAGACCAATGCCACCTTTGCCAGTCAAGTGAAGACTAATGCCACCTTTGTTAGTTTAGTGATTACCAGTGCCACTTTTTTCTGTCTGTTGAATGCCAGTGCCACCTTCTTCAGTTTAGTGAAGATCAATGCCACCTTCGCCAGTCTAGTGAAGATCAATGCCACCTTCGCCAGTCTAGTGAAAATCAATGCCACCTTCGCCAGTCTAGTGAAGATCAATGCCAGTTTGTCAGTCTAGTAAAGATCAATGCCAGTTTGTCAGTCTGGTGAAGATCAATTCCAGTTTGTCAGTCTGGTGAAGATCAATGCCAGTTTGTCAGTCTGGTGAAGATCAATGCCAGTTTGTCAGTCTAGTTAAGACCAATGCCAGTTTGTCAGTCTAGTGAAGATCAATGCCAGTTTGTCAGTCTAGTGAAGACCAATGCCAGTTTGTCAGTCTAGTGAAGATCAATGCCAGTTTGTCAGTTTGGTGAAGATCAATGCCAGTTTGTCAGGCTGGTGAAGATCAATGCCAGTTTGTCAGTCTAGTGAAGACCAATGCCAGTTTGTCAGTCTAGTGAAGATCAATGCCAGTTTGTCAGTCTAGTGAAGATCAATGCCAGTTTGTCAGTCTGGTGAAGATCAATGCCAGTTTGTCAGTCTAGTGAAGTTCAATGCCAGTTTGTCAGTCTAGTGAAGATCAATGCCAGTTTGTCAGTCTAGTGAAGATCAATGCTAGTTTATCAGTCTGGTGAAGATCAGTGCCAGTTTGTCAGTCTGATGAAGACCAATCGCATCTTTGCGGGGTCTGGTGATCATGGACTCCTTCGACAATCTAGTGAAAGCGAATGCCACCTTTGTCAGTCTAGTAAATGCGAATGCCACCTTTGTCAATTTGATGAATGCCAGTGCCATATTTGTCAGTCTGGTGAAGATCAATGCCCTTTTTGTTAGTCCACTGAAAACCAAATACCACGTTTGTCAGTCTGATACAGGTTGTTCTCTCTTTTTGCAGTCTGATTAAAACCATGGACACATATTGAAGACTTATGAATCCCACCGGCCTGTATCAAAATTATGTCTTTAATGCACAAATATAAATTGCATAGAAATTAACATAAAGGTTATGATTGATTGTGATTGTGGGGCTGGTCTAACAACTTCCATAATTGATACTGGCGCTATAGTATACATGTATCATAAATTACCGAAAGGGTTAACTGTTATCGGGTCGGTAAATACTGTTGTGTGTGTTAGTGTTGTTTCTGTTACATAGGGCGACCAGGAACAGTGAGCACGGCTTCCTTCAGGTTATCTTCATTCGCGAACTCTTGTCACTCATTATCTTCTTCTGATTTTTCTTCTTCTACTTCTCATTGTCAAACAACTACATCTACTTCCCTCATAAACTTGCTGGTATATATTAAGCTTTTACTGTCAGAATAAAGTAAATCCCTTAATTGGATTAAATAGTGGGTTATGTTGTCAATCTTCTCTTAGAGCCGGCTCGCACGAGGACATGTTGGTGAACCATTCTGTAGTTTGTTGAACTGATATTTTAATAAAAAATATGCAGTGGCCTGTTCGCACTCTGAATATAAATTATTAATTGGTATGTTTCATTCTATATCAGACGCTGTATGTTTACTGCACTACTTGTACTTAAACTTGCTTTGATTTTTATTAAATGTTTCCCTGTTTTTAGTATGAGGTTTAGTTCATTCCTTTATTTGGCTAGTCGCCGTCTCATTTCCATGATCTTACAGTGGGCGGGAATCTATTGCATTTTTATTTTGTTGAAGTTGTATCTAGTAATTGCGTCTGCTTCTGATAAGGATATCCAATCATTGTTTTTAATGTTTCCAAGGGTCAATAAGCCTAATAGGGAATACGCGAAGAACACTTTCTTGTCTCTGTCGTAATCTTTGGTTTCCACGATGTTTATTGCAGCTGTTCTTAGTACCTCTGTCTCAACTTTGAAGTTGTTTGAGAAAACGCAAGCGGTCTCTGATTCTTCCTCTTCTTCGGCTGTCCTTAGTACTTCTGTCTCAACTTTGAAGTTGTTTGAGAAAACGCAAGCGGTCTCTGAGATTCTTCTTCGGCGTCAGTTCTGAAACAAATGGTTGTGAAGGTGTGTCCTAGTTTACAGCTAGCTTGCGTTTTCTGCGCCTGCCGCCAAGACTAATCTTTTTCAGAACGGAGTTTTTCAGTCCGAGTTTGCCTTCCCATTTCGATCTCTAAATTTTCAGCCAGGCTGCATTATTGCAATCGTGTTTTCAGAGCAGCCAATTTAAAGCGCAATAGAATTTTAGTCAGTTGTGGGCCACTGACCCACATGCACGCAGTCAACTTTGAGCCATTGACACAATTCAAGCAGCCAGCTATGAGTCACTGACTCTGATGGTGGCAGCCAGCTATGAGTAACTAACTCTGATGCTGGCAGCTAGCTATGAGTAACTGACTCTGATGGTGGTAGTCAGCTATGAGTAACTGACTCTGATGGTGGTAGTCAGCTATGAGTGACTGACTCTGATGGTGGTAGTCAGCTATGAGTAACTGACTCTGATGGTGGTAGTCAGCTATGAGTGACTGACTCTGATGGTGGCAGTCAACTATGAGTGACTGACTCTGATGCAGGCAGCCAGCTATGAGTGACTGACTCTTAAGTAAGCAGTCAACTATGATTAACTGACTCTGATGCAAGCAGCCAGATATGAGTCACTGACTCTGATGCAGGCAGCCAGTTATGCGTCACTGACTATGATGCAGGCAGTCAGCTATGAGTCACTGACCCAAATGCAAGAAGCCACCTATGAGTGATTGACTGATGCAAAACAGCCAGCTATTCCTCATCTTCTTCTCTCGTCCGATAGGAGAATGTCCACATCTGCAAATTTGTCGCTTGTATGAACATCACTGTCTTCTGCCGCTTGGAGTATGTCTACATCTGCAAAGTTGTCCCTTGTATGAACCTCACTGTCTTCTGCAGTTCATACATTAACCCATACAGTTACCATTCAGTGCTGTTTCTCTTGACCAGTATGTCCGCCTCAGTATCTCATACTCTGAATAGTCAAGAGGTATATGCTCCGCAGTCTGAGGTGCCTGTCCACATGTGTTTTGTATGTTGTTGTTCGTCCATCCCGAGTGATGAGGACCTTTACGTTTTCCACCCAGCCAGTCCTTCCAGTTGAGTATACTGTAAATACTGGTTGTGGATGGATGCGGAGATGGCTGACGAGTTCGATTTAGGATCTGCATACTTGCTGTCAGTGAAAGCATGGAAAGTTTGCTTCGCGAGACGCTTATCATGATTGTTAGCAAATCTATATATCTCATCCGCTTTATTGCTCACCCAGGAGTCCCGCAACTGACGCAGCTTTTTGACTGTAGTTTAGCTTGTCAGCAAGCTTACGCTCTCCGCTACGCCGCTCGTCCGTCGTCACCGGACTCGATTGTGTTAGTACTGGATAAATGAAAAGAATGACTTGCGCGATGAAATTGATTTGGAAAAGGTTGTGCAGTTTGTCGACCTCACTCTCTCGCCCAAGTTCAACTTTAATCAGTGGCAAGACAAGTCAGGACGACTGGATATGGGCTCGGGTGCAGTGGATGACCACGGCTGCTCAAGTGCCTAGCCGTGTTCTGCGCGGTCCACACTGCTCAGCACATTTGCTGTCGTGGTAGCCTGATGACGAGTTTCCTGCTTAGCTGGCTGGTCTTGAGCAGGGGCATGGCAAATCTGAAAAAGCGTTCCCTGTTCTTGGCTTCCACATGTACACATTTATAAGCCGCCAATCCTAAATGTTGTCAACATGTGGCTGCGTAGTCGGCTGTGTCCCGTTCTGATGCGCAGTATGACGATCTGCTCTTGCCTACCTATATTATGATAGTCATCTTGTATTTGTGTTGGAATCTCTTTCATTGATTTAATCATCTTTTTCTTTTGATGGTATGTAACTGGTACACCTGGTTTCTTTTCTGCGGCACCTTCCCTCGCCAGTGTGTCAGCTATCTTATTTCCTGGTATTCCGTAGTGAGACGGTATCCACTGTACCGTGATTCTGCGCTGGTTGCTCAATGTTCACAATAAAACTTGTAGATCTGACAGCTTCCCGGATGATAGTGCTTGGAGTACTGATTTTGCATCTGTCAGAAATACCACAGGATACGAGCCAATGTTGGTGTTCAACAATTTTTCCGTCGCCAATGTCATGGCTTGTATCTCTGCATCATCATTATGCATCGTAAATAGTTAGTGCTGCATCTGTTTCCATGGTGTTATTTGGGTATTCTAAATACACTTCTGCTCCTCCCTTCTTTACTGCATTCTGTGCTGACCCATCTGTGTATACTCGGACCCATAGATTCTGTGGATATTCTTTATCCAAGAAACTATGAATCACTGACTGATGCAAACAGCCAGCTATGAAACACTGGTCCTATGCACAAAAAATAGAACGATGTAAAAATGACAATAACATAATTATTGTATTTTATACACACATACACACACACAAACACCCACATACATATATATATACATATATATATATATATACGGTAGCAACAATCCGCTGAGAATTACGGCCAGTAAGAGCCTTTGATGAAAATATTGTTTGTGAAAGTATTCAGATTATTTTCAAAGAATGTTTCCTGATAAAAAAAAAATTATATTTATTTACATAGCAACAGTATAACATGATTGAGAATGATAGATAATATGAACACTGAATTATAACATCACATATCAGTGTCATTCACGTTGTGTTGTCCAGTTTATCGACTAAAACAAGTTATGAAAAATATTACTGCGTAAAATATTCAGTGTACAAAAATTGAATTCTGTGATTGAGAAATCAAATTCGTGTCTTCAATAATTTACGGATTTCTATACTTTCCACTACAATGAATTATAGGTGTTGAGTGGATGCTAGGATCATGTTTTACTGTGGACAAAAATACTCGTATTATATAGGCGAGTGGATGCTAGGATCATGTTTTACTGTGGACGAAAATACTCGTTTTATAGATATCTCCTCCCTGATATCACTAACGAATATACAGGCATAGTTGGCGGAACTCGAGTTCAATTTCACCACCATATGGAAAAAGTAATCTACAACTTCCCTACTGATCTCCTTGTCACCATATCACCTTCTCCCATCTCCCATTAGCCAACACCTTCAATATAATTGATGCCAAACCCTTCATGTCCTCTGAGGTCCTGGGTGCTGTAGAATGCATACTTCCTGTAAAGTCCCCAGAATAAGAATAAAACAAGACCAGCAAGTAGAATCAACAACTCTAAGCAGCTTTTGTCCGCAGAAATTCTTCTTTTTTCTTCGACAACCTGAAGCAAGACGAACAGGACTGGCCATATACCACACGAGGAATCAATGAGCGCTCAATCTCCAGAAACAGACGAAAAGGAAAGACATTGTAGATGGCCTCAAAGTCAGATGACAGATCGCGATTCAGTTTTCTTATTTCTAATTTGTATTTATATATGTGTGTCACTTTCATTTAATTCCTTCTGATCAATTTCATTCATTTAATTTCATTAAATTTTCCTTTAATTTTTGTGACGAACAAAGGAACACGCGAGGAACATATGTCTTACTTACATCTCTCCATGACTAAATAAAACGTCTTTTATACATCTTCTCCCCCCTACAAACTAACACGTCTTTTATACATCCACCCCCGCCCCCCGACCAACTAACATGTCTTTTGTTCTTCTCCTCCCCCGAAGAACCAACACGTCTTTAATACACCTTCTTCCTGACAAACATACACGTATGTTATACATCTCCTCCCCCGACGAATATAACGCCTTCTGTGTATTCCTTCCCCGACATATATATATACACGTTTTCTATATACATCATCTCCAGCTATCTTCTTTTCGGTCGAAATCTCCAACGTAAAACCATATCCCGATAGTGTAAACACAGAAACCATTATGGAAAAATGAGCATGCCAATTAATGTTATCTTCCAATGTTGTATAGTTCATTGACCTGCTCCAAAACCTGGCATTGCTGTCTTAGTCTTAAATGCGAGCACCACCAGAGATCTTCATATGATACCAAACGTATCAGAGCAGCACCGTGCTTAAATTTGATGTAATGTAATGTAAAGTTTGCTGATGATCATATCTATTGCTGTCTCCCTAAAATCTTTAATGTCACCCACTTTTTTATTTTGTTAATCTCCGTTTCCTCTCGTGTTATCGTGTGTGTCTTCACTCTATCATTTGGCCGCTTCACAACCATATGTCGTGCTCATTTGTGTGGTCTTTGTTTCCTTTATCGTAGATTTTCACCGACTTTCAGACACATATTTACGTTAATTGCTGTTGTTGTTGTTGTTGTTGTTGTTGCTGTGGAATGCCCACAATGAGTAGGATTACTCTTTTGTGCACCCTGAAAAGGACGTGACCTGGCGGGTTGTCGTAGGTCTCCTCACATCCCGATCGTTCTGTTGAAGGTGGACCGAGGTCCTCCAGGCGGTTGTACTTTGATTAGCTTCATGTGCTTCATTTCGCTCACTACTACGGGGATCACGTCGATCCATCACCTTGTTAGCCAGGCTGCCGTGAAAACAGCCCATTTCCAGGAAGGGCTACGAAGAAGCCAAGGTGGAAGTCTTGTCCAGTACGTTTTGCCTGACCCTAACTAACATGTCTGATTAGTGTATTTTGCCTGACCAGACGTTAATCTTTCTTCCCTACGTTAAGTTTTAACATCTTCATCGTTTATATAAGTTATTTGTGTTGTCCGTAGTTCCTGATGAAGGTATTTTGATCGTGATGTAATTTAGTATCCCCGCCCTACTATAAACTAAGTTGCTTAATAGACGTTTGTCAGTAGATTTTTATATTATCTGAAGTAACGATATCTCTAAAACATGTCTTCATAATTAATAGTTTGTCTTGAGACACATGTAAAATTTACGGTGTATCTTGTTGAGAGATATGTTTAATTTATGGTGTATCTTGTTGAGAGATATGTTTAATTTATGGTGTATCTTGTTGAGAGATATGTTTAATTTATGGTGTATCTTGTTGAGAGATATGTTTAATTTATGGTGTATCTTGTTGAGAGATATGTTTAATTTATGGTGTATCTTGTTGAGAGATATGTTTAATTTATGGTGTATCTTGTTGAGAGATATGTTTAATTTACGGTGTATCTTGTTGAGAGATATGTTTAATTTATGGTGTATCTTGTTGAGAGATATGTTTAATTTATGGTGTATCTTGTTGAGAGATATGTTTAATTTATGGTGTATCTTGTTGAGAGATATGTTTAATTTACGGTGTATCTTGTTGAGAGATATGTTTAATTTATGGTGTATCTTGTTGAGAGATATGTTTAATTTATGGTGTATCTTGTTGAGAGATATGTTTAATTTATGGTGTATCTTGTTGAGAGATATGTTTAATTTACGGTGTATCTTGTTGAGAGATATGTTTAATTTATGGTGTATCTTGTTGAGAGATATGTTTAATTTACGGTGTATCTTGTTGAGAGATATGTTTAATTTACGGTGTATCTTGTTGAGAGATATGTTTAATTTACGGTGTATCTTGTTGAGAGATATGTTTAATTTATGGTGTATCTTGTTGAGAGATATGTTTAATCTATGGTGTATCTTGGTGCGTATTTTAAGTGATGTACATTTTGATAAATATTTTGAATTAATGGTACTCCGAAGGTGACTTTTGAATGAAGGTTATATCTTGAGAAATTCTTTTCAGTTAACATTACTTACTTTTGAAGGGGGTGAGGGGTGAGTGGCCGGTGTGTGTGTGTCTTTTAAAAGTTTGGTATTCACGGAGGGGGGGGGGGCGGTTGCTATTGATTTAATGGTACTCTGTGGAAGACTTACGTAAATCATATTTATGGAAGGGTCTTTTGAATTAACGGTAATTCCGTCTGGATCTCCAGATTTACTAGTCCTTTTTGCGAGTGTCTTCTATTATTAATTAAAGGTACTTCAACAAAACATCTTCTAAATTAACAGCCATTCTCGCGGAGCCCTTCTGGATTAAAAATTTTTGCTCCGTGTCTTTTGAATTAACAATACACTTCAATTGGTCTTCTTAAATAAATATACTTCACAAATGGTCACTGAAATGTGTGACGTTTATCACATCTGTTAAAGGAACCGCACCTTTCAGTGCACCTTTTCAATTGCGATTTTCTTAGCCAGACATCTTATCTACAAGTTTGAGAGCTACTGCCCTACACGGTAAGTCTGTCTTGAAATTGACACAGCGCAGCTCTTGAGTCACCCTGTGACGGGTTTCGTATCGCCCAAACTCAAGGTAGCTCTGATAGCAATTTGCTATGTGTCATTACCCACTTGAAAATGTCAAGTTTTAGAACAGCCATTTAGGGTTAGAATGTGAGGTTCATGTTCTGACGGAGCCAGGTTACGTTGTTAAAAGGCTTAATAATTAACCGTTTAGCAGACGTCAATGCACTTGATAGGTGCTTAGCCTCTTTCAGTGCCTGGTCAAGAGGAAGTATATTTTTAGTATCTGTAGCTCGTTGGTTATACACACTCATGATCCATGCTCTTATCTACCTCTGTCTATTTGCCGAACATTTGAGTAAAAATTTCTGCTGTTTCTGCATTGCTGATTCCTCGATTGCAGATACATACTTAAAAAAAGACGTGTAAGGATTTCTGAAAAGTGTAATTTAGTGGTACATTTGAGCATTAAGTACAGTCTTCGTGCGCCTGTAGGTGTCTTCATGTACAGGCAGGTGTCTTCAAGTACAGGTAGATGTCTTTAAGCACAGGTAGGTGTCTCCAAGTACAGGTAGATGTCTTCAAGTACAGGTAGGTATTTTCATGTACAGGTAGGTGTCATCGTGTACAGGTAGATGTCTTCAGGTACAGGTAAGTGTCTTCATGTTCAGGTAGGTGTTTTTGTGTACAGGTAGGTGTCTTCGTGTACACGTAGGTGTTTTCGTGTACAGGTAAAAGTGTTCATGTACAGAACAGTTTCTTCAAGTGCATGGAAGTTGGTATATGTACAGGCAGACGTTAATAGGTATAGAAGATACTTTCATATAAAGCTAGATGTTGACAAATAGAGAAAAGTGTTGATAAGTAAAGGAACGTGTTGATAAGTACAGGCAGAAGTTGATAAGTACAGGCATATGTTGATAAGTACAAGCAGAATTTGATAAGTACAGGCATATGTTGATAAGTACAGGCATATGTTGATAAGTACAGGCAGATATTGATAAGTACAGGCAGATGTTGATAAGTACAGGCAGATGTTGATAAGTACAGGCATATGTTGATACGTACAGACAGATGTTGATAAGTACAGGCAGATGTTGATAAGTACAGATAGATGTTGATAAGTACAGGCATATGTTGATAAGTACAGGTAGATGTTGATACGTACAGACAGATGTTGATAAGTACAGGCAGATGTTGATAAGTACAGGTAGATGTTGATAAGTACAGGCATATATTGATACGTACAGACAAATGTTGATAAGTACAGGCATATGTTGATAAGTAAAGACATAAGTTGATAAGTACAGGCAGATGTTGATAAGTACAGTCAGATGTTGATAAGTTCAGACAGAAGTTGATAAGTTCAGACAGAAGTTGATAGGTACAGACAGATGTTGATAAGTACAGGCATATGTTGATAAGTAAAGACATAAGTTGATAAGTACAAACAGATGTTGATAAGTAAAGATTTAAGTTGATAAGTACAGGCAGATGTTGATAAGTACAGACAGAAGTTGATAAGTACAGACAGATGTTGATAAGTACAGCAGATGTTGATAAGTACAGGCATATGTTGATAAGTACAGGCATATGTTGATAAGTACAAGCAGAAGTTGATAAGTACAGACACAACTTGATAAGTACAGACAGATGTTGATAAGTACTGGCAGATGTTGATAAGTACAGGTAGATGTTGATAAGTACAGGTAGATGTTGATAAGTACAGGCATATGTTGATAAGTAAAGACATAAGTTGATAAGTACAGGCAGATGTTGATAAGTAAAGATATAAGTTGATAAGTACAGGCAGATGTTGATAAGTAAAGACATAAGTTGATAAGTACAGGCAGATGTTGATAAGTACAAGCAGATGTTGATAAGTACAGGCAGAAGTTGATAGGTACAGACAGATGTTGATAAGTACAGGCAGAAGTTGATAAGTACAGGCATATGTTAATAAGTACAAGCAGATGTTGATAAGTACAAGCAGATGTTGATAAGTACAGGCAGAAGTTGATAGGTACAGACAGATGTTGATAAGTACAGGCAGAAGTTGATAAGTAAAGACATAAGTTGATAAGTACAGGCAGATGTTAATAAGTACAGGCAGATGTTGATAAGTACAGGCATATGTTGATAAGTACAAGCAGAAGTTGATAAGTACAGACACAACTTGATAAGTACAGGCAGATGTTGATAAGTACTGGCAGATGTTGATAAGTACAGGCAGATGTTGATAAGTACAGGTAGATGTTGATAAGTACAGGCATATGTTGATAGGTACAGACAGATGTTGATAAGTACAGGCATATGTTGATAAGTAAAGACATAAGTTGATAAGTACAAACAGATGTTGATAAGTAAAGATTTAAGTTGATAAGTACAGGCAGATGTTGATAAGTACAGACAGAAGTTGATAAGTACAGACAGATGTTGATAAGTACAGCAGATGTTGATAAGTACAGGCATATGTTGATAAGTACAGGCATATGTTGATAAGTACAAGCAGAAGTTGATAAGTACAGACACAACTTGATAAGTACAGACAGATGTTGATAAGTACTGGCAGATGTTGATAAGTACAGGCAGAAGTTGATAGGTACAGACAGATGTTGATAAGTACAGGCAGAAGTTGATAAGTACAGGCATATGTTAATAAGTACAAGCAGATGTTGATAAGTACAAGCAGATGTTGATAAGTACAGGCAGAAGTTGATAGGTACAGACAGATGTTGATAAGTACAGGCAGAAGTTGATAAGTAAAGACATAAGTTGATAAGTACAGGCAGATGTTGATAAGTACAAGCAGATGTTGATAAGTACAGGCAGAAGTTGATAGGTACAGACAGATGTTGATAAGTACAGGCATATGTTGATAAGTACAGGCAGATGTTGATAAGTAAAGACATAAGTTGATAAGTACAGGCAGATGTTGATAAGTACAGGCATATGTTGATAAGCACAGGCAGATGTTGATAGGTACAGATGGTGTTAACATATAAAGCAAGGTGTTGACAAATCGAGAAAAGTGGGGAAAAATTGAGGCATGTGATGATATGCATTTACAGGTTTAGAAGTAGAAAAATAGTTACTTTAAAAATATAGATATAAAGGTTATTGTTGTTTGCGAATGCCCACAATGAGTAGGTTACGCTTTAGTGTGCCCTGCAATGGACGTTACGTGGAGGTTGCAGAAGACTTTCTTACATCCCGAGCCTACTGATAAAGGTGGACTGGGGTATTCCAACGCGGTTGTGCAATGATTGGTTTCATCTTTCACCTGCGTGTCACTCAATACTACGTGGATCCCGTAGATCCCTCACCTCGTTAGCCAGGCTGCCATGAAAACAGCCCGTTTCCAGGAAGAGCTACTAGGAAGCCGAGGTGAGCGTCTTGGCCAGTATGTTTTGCCTGACCCTGACTAACATGTCTGATCAGTATATTTTGCCTGACCAGACGTTAGTCTTCCTCTCTCGCATATAAAGGTAAATGTAGTTCTAATAATAACCTCAGAAAACCAACTGCAGGAACATATCAACAAGCTGAACTAGGTATGTATGGATTACAGTATGAAAACCAGCATAGTGAAAACCGAATACGATTGCAAGAAAAGAAATATTCAATAAACAACAATATTCCTACAAAACCAACAAGTACAACAGGTGAACAATTTCACGTACTTGGGTAACATAATCTCAGTAGACGGCAAAGGCGACATCGAAATCCAAAACAGATATAATAAAGCAAGTCAAATCATTAGGCAAATTTCCCCCATATTACCATGTAAGCACTTGACAATGGATACAAAAATAACACTATACAACACAATATTTCTACCCACATTGTGAGATCAGTGCCAGAATTGGATATTAAGAAAGAAAGATAACAGGAACATCGTAACAACAGAGATGAAATGCCTGCGCAGAATATTCGGAGTAACAAGAATGGACAGAATCAGATACGAAGATATAAGGAGATAAGTAGTCAGAACACCAGTGCTAGACCTCATCAAGAGACAGCAAACCAAATGGTTCGGTCACGTGATACGTCAAACACCAGATAGTATCCCTCAGAAAGCAATGCTACACGGATACAATGGATACAAAGTCAAGGGCAGTCCACGCAATAGATGGATAGCAGAAATAACAGAAGCAGTAAAGCAGTACGAAGTTCGTACTAAGACCCGGTCAAGAAACATCTTCATAACCTGACGCTGAAAGGCACAAACAGGACCCAAAAAAAGCCAAAAAAATTAAAGAAAGCAGTTCTATAAAAAAAAAAACCTGACGTCGGAGACGATGTGTTAGAAACTTTCTTTTACCCGTCCGGAGTATTTTAATAAAGTAGAGCTGCCAGCTCCCTTCCTGTTTGACATTCCTTGCATAGCTGTATGTCAGGTATCCATTTACAGCTCGACGGACTGGAGCGGATGGAGCCCAGTATCTGAGTTGTGAAACTCGAGGGCTACTCTACATTCTGCTACTCAGACTTGAAATAAAATATATGTAATAATTTACTGCTGATACATTTCCCGCATGATGGCACTCCCTTGTCTCTCTATCCTGTCCAGCAGTGGTTCTCAAAATGATGCTAGAACGCAATACGCAGAATTTAAAGGTGTTTTGGACGGGTAAAAGGGAAATTTAGAGTTCTTGCTCAAAACTATATCGGGGACAAGAACGCAACAACATTTCTGGAGATACATTTTGATTCTGACAAAATAGAGGAACATAGAAGCATGGAAGTGATTGTCAAACCGTATAAAGAATTAGTTAGACTTAGATTAGAGTACTGTGTACAGGTGGGCAGTCCTTATCGTAGAGGGGATAAAAACATGCTGTTAAGGATACAAAGAAGAGGTATAACACTGATAGTGAGATTCCGGAATTATAGTTATGCGGAAAGATTGGCCTACAGTAACTAGCAAAGAGAAGAATTCGAGGTGATTTATTACAGGTTTATAAGATAATAAAGGGCAAGAATAAATTCGACTATAACAAGTTTTTTTTCAAAATGCAACCGCCTACAAGAGCAAGAGGGCACAGCTACAAATTAATTAAAGAAAGGTCCAATTTAGATACCAGGAAATATTTGTTTATTCAGCGAGTGGTAAATGCTTGGAATAGATTAGGTGCGTACATTTATTTTTAGATCAAGTAAATGTGAAAGAAACTGCTTGCAGACAGACTCTGCAGAGTCTACTTAGCTAGTATAAAGACGTTAAGTTAAGTTAGTCAGTTAATAGAAGCAATATATTTTATATAAGAACACTTGCAAAGAAATATATAGACGTGCAGAAAATAATTTATATATGTTCTATAGATCTGAAACCCTTTTATGAATTAATTACATTTTTTGTATGGAGGAATGTGTCTTTAAGTCAAGGAAGCTGTCTTCAAATAGAGCAAGGTGTCTCAAGTACATGTAGGTGTAGGCATGTACAGGAAATGTCTTGAAGTCAAAAAAGTTTCGTCAAGCGCATTGGACGGACCTTCAAGTAGAGGAAGATGTTGGTAATAGTTGATAAATGTTGATAAGTTGAAGAAGGTGTTTATAAGTAGAGGAAGGTGTTTATAAGTAGAGGAAGGTGTTTATAAGTTGAAGAAGGTGTTAATAAGTAGAGGAAGGTGTTTATAAGTAGAGGAAGGTGTTTATAAGTAGAGGAAGGTGTTTATAAGTTGAAGAAGGTGTTTATAAGTAGAGGAAGGTGTTTATAAGTAGAGGAAGGTGTTTATAAGTAGAGGAAGGTGTTTATAAGTAGAGGAAGGTGTTTATAAGTTGAAGAAGGTGTTTATAAGTAGAGGAAGGTGTTTATAAGTAGAGGAAGGTGTTTATAAGTAGAGGAAGGTGTTTATAAGTAGAGGAAGGTGTTTATAAGTTGAAGAAGGTGTTAATAAGTAGAGGAAGGTGTTTATAAGTAGAGGAAGGTGTTTATAAGCAGAGGAAGGTGTTGATAGCTAGAGAATAGTGTTGATAAATTTATGGAACGTATTGATCAGCTGAGGAAGGTTGTTGATAGGTAGAAAAATATGTAGATATGAAGAAAAGGGTATGGATATGTAGAAGACGGTCTTGTAGAATATAATAGTACGCTTCTAACAACTTGTTCAAAATCTAATTACGAATCCCTGGACATGGTGCAAAATAGTGCTCTACACTTCATTAGTGGAGCAATATGGACAACACCAGCTGCAGCTTGTGATATCTCCACACACAGGTGGAACCTCTTGAGATGCGAAGGGTAATGGAAGTTTATGAGCGAAGCAGCAGAATGAAACGGGATCATCCCAACAGACTCCTTGGGGAAAACAGACAGATAAAAAGCAGAATTAAACAAAAAGTCTGTACTTCACCATGTTAGTGAAATCAAAGATAGGTGCCATCTACCAGAAAGAAGACAAGAGTTACAGAGAGTAGTAAAAGACATACCTCCACAAGCATTTCTTAAAACACAACAAATACAGGAAAAAATTAATAGTTGATACAACCAAAAGTTCAGATCCAAGTACTCTCATTCGAGCAGCTCAAATAACTATTGATGCCTGTCCCGATGAATGGATATATGTATATACTGATGAATCAACGTTGAAAGCCACCATCAAAGCAGGTTATGGTGTTTATATAAAATACCCGGACGGATGCTTCGATGAACTGTCTGGTGCTTGCGGGTAGGTTTGCTCCAACTACAAGAATGACGCTGAAATCACTGCACACGAAGCCGCTTTGTACCATCTGCGGATAATTGTGTATGTCTTTCCTTCAAAGGCCCAAAACACTGTTATTTTAACAGATTCATTGTCAGCTCTTCAAGCATTAGAAGTTGCTGGTCATTATAGACCTGACCTTATTCAAATATCTCTAGACATTGACCACATTATCACTTCCAGGGCTGTCAAAATAGTTCTGCAGTGGATCGCAAGCCCACCAGGCAATGACAGGGCAGACAGACTAGCAAAAGAGGTATCAAGACAAGAACTGCCACACACAGCAACAACTTTACAAACAGTCTAAAAGCTCATAAGATCAGCAAACAAAGGAACTTAGCCGAACATATGGGCCAAGGAAAACACGAGATGGGAGGTCTACAGACATATAGCAAGCCCAAGTCTAAATGGCAGTGTAAATCAACTCACAAGGAAGGATCAGAGCACCATTTTCCCACCGAGAATCCAACACATCCCACTAAACAAACACCTGAGCAGAATCCAACACATCCCACTAAATAAACACCTGAGCAGAATCCAACACATCCCACTAAACAAACACCTGAGCAGAATCCAACACATCCCACTAAACAAACCCCTGAGCAGAATCCAACACATCCCACTAAACAAACACCTGAGCAGAATCCAACACATCCCACTAAACAAACACCTGAGCAGAATCCAACACATCCCACTAAACAAACACCTGAGCAGAATCCAACACGTCCTACTAAACAAACACATGAGCAGAATCCAACACATCCCACTAAACAAACACCTGAGCAGAATCCAACACGTCCTACTAAACAAACACATGAGCAGAATCCAACCACAACATACTCCTGAGTGCCAGCTGTGTACACACCCATATGAAACCATTGATCATCATCTCCTGAGTGCTCAGCGCTCGATGATTTTAGGAAAATGCTTCTTCCTCCGTGGCCAGGTACATGGAACACTTTGTATGACACTATACAACAGCTGATAAACACGTGCAGATACCATTACATGGCATTGGGCAGAAGTGTAGAAGACTGTCTTGATGTGTAGAATACTTTCTTGATCAGTAGAGGACTGCCTTGATGCGTAAAAAGCTATCTTGATATGTATAAATCTGTCTTGATGCGTAGAAGACTGTCTTGATCAGTAGAGGACTCTCTTGATGCTTAGAGGACTGTCTTGGTGTGTAGTAAAAGAACGTGGTGATTAATATAGGAAATATTGGTAATTGAGATATGCTGTATTAAGTTTGGCGCTTTATAAAAATCAGTGTAACTGGAGTAGCAAAGTGAAGATAACCTCAACACATTAAACGTTGACCTGCTTTCTGCCAACTGTAGTCTCCCTTACCCATGGGTGCGGACGTCTTGAAGGCAATGCCACCTGATCTTTTTTCATTTGATTTCAAGGACACATGCTTGTTTACGTGCATGCTACATTATTCTACGAATCTGGGTCGACTAAAACATGCCACAAAAACAACAAAAGGAAAGAAGAAACTGATCAACAAT
Organism: Ariolimax columbianus; assembly: GCA_036924085.1. Taxonomy (NCBI): domain Eukaryota; kingdom Metazoa; phylum Mollusca; class Gastropoda; order Stylommatophora; family Arionidae; genus Ariolimax; species Ariolimax columbianus. The sequence goes on along the minus strand of JAVGWX010000002.1, from coordinate 49,775,969 downwards.
AGTTACTGTGAGACGCAATAACTTCACTCACAGTAAATAGATATGTAATATATATTGAAGTGACATCTGTGTTAGCTTTTATATGAGCCGACAGGGAGAGGAAAATAACCAACGCCCTATCAGAATATGTTAGTTAGGATCAGGTGAAACGTACTGATCAGAATATGTTAGTCGGTATCAGGTGAAACATACTGATCAGAATATGATAGTCAGGATCAGGTGAAACATACTGGTCAGAATATGTTAGTCAGGGCTAGGTGAAACATACTGGTCAGAATATGTTAGTCAGGATCAGGTGAAACATACTGGTCAGTATATGTTAGTCAGGATCAGGTGAAACATACTGATTTGACTTCGTTAGTCAGGATCATATGAAATATACTGGTCAGAATATGTTAGTCAGGATCAGATGAAACATACTGGTCAGAATATGTTAGTCAGGATCAGATGAAACATACTGATCACAATATGTTAGTCAGGATCAGATGAAACATACTGATCACAATATGTTAGTCAGGATCAGATGAAACATATTGATTTGACTATGTTAGTCCGGGTCAGGTGAAACATACTGATCATAATATGTTAGTCAGAGTCAGGTGAAACATACTGACCAGAATATGTTAGTCAGGACCAGGTGAAACATACTGGTTAAGACACCACATCACTTCCAAACAGTTCTCTTTGGAAACAGGATGTACAATAGCAGTCTGGTTAACAAGGTTGGGATCGGTACTGTGATCCCCACAATTGTGAACTTCCTGAGGGGTCTCGATTTGCACTATAGCTAGGAGGACCCCGGTTCACCTTCTCACGTACGCCTCGTGATGTGAGGAGAACCACTGCAACCCGCGAGCAAAGAAATTCGTCCAGAGTACCTAACTCAAATACCAGTAACATTTGCAACAACAACATAAGATAACAACACGTGCGCAACATACGTTGTACAGACTCTCACACCCACAGACACACACACACACACACTATGCACACACTATACGCACATTACACACACATGCAGACTAACATATACACATGATAGGAAGACACACCAAACTGCACATTGTACACACCATCCACATATAGCATATTTGAGGCAGAATATCTGAGGCAGAACAGTACTGAATATACAATCAGTGAAATGTGTATTAAATAATTCACTAGATGTGCAACTAAATGTCTATATGCATTCATATATATCACATTATCAAATTATCACATTAGTATAACATTATCACATTATCACATTAGTATAGCATTATCACATTAGTATCACATTATCACATTAGTATCACATTATGACATTAGTATAACATTATCACATTTTCACATTACCCTCGGCGTCAGACCGGCAAATATGATGTGCACTAGAAAGCCAACAATATTATGTATGCGTCCCGAACTTTTGCAGTACTGCACCAATGCGGACCTTTGACCTTGGATATAGACATGGCTTTCATTGCTGAATAGCACTTTAATCCAATCTACTTTATTCCAGTTTTTGTATGGCAGTCCCTATTTGTAGCGCTACTGTTTCATTACTTTCGCCTGATGTAGCCACGGCACACTACTCTTTGCCAAGAAAAGATCAAATGACAATATTCAGACTTCGAATGGGTCACAGGAGACTGAAAAATCATCTTTTCAACAGATTAAAAATTGGACACACAGGCATGTGTCCATGTGGGGAGAACATAAAAACTGTGGAAAATGTTCTGCAGGTCTGCCGGCTCCGCGAGAAGAGCAGACTGACTATATGGCCCTCTCCAACCCAATTGCGAGATAAACTGTATGGCGATGAGACAAGCCTGAGGGAAATAGATGCGATTATTTGAGTACGAACAACGAAGAAGAAGAAGATTATTACTTTCGTCGGGAGTTGATTTTGCACAGGCCGCCTGGAGTGCAGACCAACTTCCAGGAGCCGTGTGTCAACCTTAGAAGAACTGACTTCTATTCCGTTATCCCCCAAGTCGCATTTGAATATGTCACTCGTCTTACAAGTGTCTTTCCCCATTCCCGTAGTAAGTAGGCCTACGCTTCCGTCTGAAAGGTCCGATGTAAACTTCATTTATGTAACGACTACGCGTGCGCACTTATTGTCTCCTCTGATTCAAAAACAATGATGAAATATCAATTCCCACAAACAACCAATAAATAAGTGCGAAATATCAGCTTTACTTCATAAAAACATTATAATCAATTGAAAGTTAGAAAATTGTAGATTGTTTCAATTAATTTACACAATGGTGCAGTAACTCATTACTGGCAATGACAGTAAAGAAACCATGACAATCATACACAAGCTTGAAGCCACTATGTTTTCTATGAAGTTATTACTAAAGAACACAGTATATGAACAAAGGTCAACCTTAGACGGATTGGAAAGACTGAATCTGATCGAAACCCAGTGAGTGTCGACAATATTTTTTTTAATTAATTATTCTAAAACATTGAGTGGAAATAAGGAGGGAACTACTGGCGGATGTTGTTCGTTGATAGCTCAGTGTTCTCTCGGTAATCACACTATTATACTGTACCAGTGGCTCAAAATATAGGTCCACCACCGTATAGTTCAACTAAAGGTGGTCAAGTCCAGCGTTTTATGGCTTAACTTAAGGCAGCCAAGTCCAGCGTATAGCTTAACTTAAGGCAGTCAAGTCTAGCGTATGGCTAGTGAAGTCTAGCGTATGGCTGGCTACCAGAAAATGCAGATAAATAGCGTGCGACTATCCCTCGATACCAAACTACACCTTTGTCAGGAGCTATTCTCAATAGCAGTGTCGGATTATCCACTGGGCAGCGTGCACAGGACTCCTCTGCTCAAGTGTCCGCGGACAATTATTGGTTAAGCGGCCTCCGTATAATATCTTATGTTTTCATTTGCAGTAACCAGTGACGATTTTATTGCATCGTCTCATTCCTCGTATCTTGCATGTCACGTGGATCTAAACTCGCCAAATAGCCATCTAAAACAACCCGCTCGGTTAGGTGCTGGAGGTCTGTCAAACTGGCAGAGGACTCGTCCAAATAGGACGTCTACTATTGGCAAACAGGCATTCTGTGTCGAGCCTCGATGTACTTTCAGCTGCAGCGTGCTGGTCATTCAAATTGTTGGCTTATATTTTCTGTACGTCATGCCTGGTAACCGCAGCAGCCAGACAGCAGCAGCAAGTTGGACACACTACAATGTAATTGTACAATATCACGTTTCGGTGTTTTTGAAAATATATTGTGTACATAACAAAAATAGAAGGGGGCATGTCCTTTACAGAACGTCGGTTCTTACGACCGTCACCTATTTGGCGAGTATAAGTTCCTTGGCAAGTATGCAGTACGGTAAGTTAGCATTACTTTCCGTACGTGGAGAAGAGAAAAAAAAAACCATGCCTGCCAAACTGGACATGAGTGGGATTCAAACTGTGTGCATTGGGATCGTGAAACGAACGTTTCACCCCAAGACCACGCTTTTACAATATATATACAATATATATATATTGTAAAAGCGTGGTCTTGGGGTGAAACGTTCGTTTCACGATCCCAATGCACATATATATAAAACGCAGCTGGTAAGTTAAAAATAAAGCGAATAGATACAAGTATTGCGCAAAAACTCAAGGATAAACTGCTATGCGTCCAAAGTTGGACAGTTTCTTGTAGATTGCTAAATCTGAAGTGGTAGTTCAACCTCCAAAGAACGTTTAAAGGTTGGTGATCTGAATAAAACAATTGATGTTGTCGGTGTCTCAGTGTTGATCATCGACATCATGTTGATTTGTCAAATTGTGAACTTGAAGCAATTGGACAGACGCCTTATAATGTCGTCCAAGGTCGAAACAAATCTGCAGTTGCAGATGAATTTACAACGCAAGAAACTGTCGACGGTTTCAATGTTGAAATTGATATTCTATTAAAGAGGTCAAATGTTGGTTAAATTGATTAGGGAGATATGTGATCCTGGTTGCCGAGGAATTTTATCTCAAGATAGCATTCAATTTTGGATAGAGACAGGTCCGACAGACTGTCACAATTGGAAGGATCATTTGTCAAATGATGTCGTGCCTACAATGTAAACATAAATAGATAGTGAGGTACATTGTAGTTTTCATTTGAAAAATGAACGGCAGAATATATACGATGACACATACTGTATACTGTTGTGAGTGGCTTCGGAATCTACTGGGGAAGTGTTCTGTTTCGTTTCTTGTTGAAGTTTCTTGTTGATGAAAACTCTTTTGTGTGCCCTGAAAAGGGCGTTAAGTGGCGGATTGCTGTAGCTTTCCTCACATCCCGAGCGTGTTGATGAAGGTGGACCGGGGTGATCTATGCGATTATACTATCCTTGACTTCATATGCGTGTTGCTCACTACTACGGGGATCACGTCGATACCTCCAATCCAGTTAGCCATTCTACCATGAAAACACTTTCTTTCCAACGAGGACTACGAGAAAGTCGAGGTGGGGTTTTGGCCATAATATTTAACCTGATCGTGACTAACATGTCTGACCAGTATGTTTTGTCTGACCAGACTTTAGTCTTCCTCCCAAACTGCTTATGTCATCTAAAATCGTGCTTGACAACAGATGGTCTTGATTATTAGAAACATCTCAATAATACAGTATCCCGAATCAGGTGTCTTTTTAGCCTTAGTCGACCAGTACGTCTACAGGGGCAGATGCCAGCTGTGCAGGTCCCAGCTGTGCAGGTCCCAGCTGTGGAATGAGCTGGATATAGCCTGGAGAAGGATTTACTGCTTAGCGGGCTAGGCTTGAGTAGCTTAATACTCCGCTGCGCTAGGTGTTTAATGGGCCAGTTCATCTTAATAGACTCAAACACTAGAGCAAAGTAAACCGGCAGCCTGTTTGGGGCCATCAACAAACTAAACAAACCACCTAACCATGGCCGATGTTATGCCATGTCACACAGTTAGTCGCCTGTTACGAAATGCTCTCTGTGAGGCAGTAGTGCTATTCTTGTCCTTGTCATACACAAGGACCCCGGCAGACCACCCAGAACCAAGTGGGAAACAAAAAAATAACAGGTTATCGTATCTGTGCGTCAACGGAAAGCAAATATCTACGATACATTATATGCACAGTTCAACAACAGTTCAATACACCAGTTCAAATCTGCAGTGTTGTCGCCATGTTCTTTGTCAGGTGGTTGGTGTTGTCGTACTTAGTCCTGAAATAACTAGGCGTACCGGCAAACAGTTGAAGAATTTGGAACACGCAATAATGTGTACTTTCTAGGACTTCTTGAACTAATTGTCCAGTTAGACCCAGTTTGTCAACCATATAGCAACGTATGGAAAGACTGGACGTGGGCACTGTTCATTTTTGTCTAAGAAAAACTGCGACAAGGCGATTTCCTAAATGGGTAAAAATATATATCCTGGAAGAGTTAACATATGGGGCTTATTATTTTATGTCCGTAGACTGGAATCTGGAATGCTCACGGTTAAAATATGGGGCTTATTATTGTATGTCCGTAGACTGGAAACTGGAATGTTTACCAACCGTCAAGTTAACAGCGATATGTCGTTAGGTAAGTCCCTCTAACCGTAAGACCATAGAAATGTTTCATTCGGGTTTTTGTTGTTGTAACCAATTGAAAATTATACTGACATAAATCTTGCGAAAATCTTCATGAATAACTTCGAGCTGGACCTTGCTAAATGTCCATGCCATTCTTATGATAACGCTTCAAGCGCGTCAGGTCGGTGTAATGGCAAGCAGCAAAAATGGTGTGAACTAAACGGAGCTGCAACTTATATTGCATGCACTGTACATCAGTTACATGTAGTTAAATATAATATGGGATCAAGATGCTGAGCAGCGCATGAGCTGCACTGGTCAGCGACCCATAGCTGACTGCTAGCGTCAGGGCCAGCGAACCAGAGCTGCCAAGACCCTTGTACATCTCCACGCGGTGATCCTGGATAACAAGCTGCAGCAGTGCAGACTGACTAAGGAGAAGGGATCGAAGAGGGAATGCTAACCCGGTACTTAAAAAATGATTGCTGAAGTCGGATGTGTTGGACCGAAAGGTGCAAATATCGCATTCAAGCTGTAAACTACGACACAACGCATTCCGTTCTCTGGACTACATTCTGCTACTTAAGCCCTTTCAGGGTTTGGTAGCGGGAGATTGAGAACGAACGAAGCCAAGCCAAGCCAAATACAATATAGTTGGCTGCTGAACAGCAAATTTCTTTGCCATAATACAACACATTTACATCCTTTTTTTCTGCATCTAAAGTTGATCAGATTTTTCTCTCGCTCCCAGAAGCATCTCTTCTTTCAAAAGTTTGTCAGATACGCTGTAGGAGGCACATGCGCGTGCACCTGTAAGCATCGTGATAATCCATCACCAACATTTCTGATACTATAAATGTCAGCCAATATTAGAGCTGCAAAAATACGATCATGCACAGTGTCATGTTTGATAATATCCAGTGGTCGTATCCAAATGGCACCTGCATGTCGTCGGGACCCGAAAAGGGAGACAAGGAACACACTAGCCTGGCAGACACGTAAACGTCGACTAACAGAAGGTTGGCATGGGGCCTCTTGCCCCATCCTGCAGAAGCGTTAAGTAAAAGAAACCGTAACAGATATATGCAGGTCAACATTTGATGACTTGGCGCATATTTAAGGACAAATACTTCACAGAAGCTTAACAGATTTTGACTAATTGATATCCAAATGTCAATGTCGTATTGCGCAAGTTGTTGACACTAATAATCACTAACTGCTCTGGTAAAAGATCGTATTCAACACTGAAACCGGCTACAGATGACATGCGATCAACCTTGACTTAAGACCAGCTGACTGATCTAACTCTGTTGTGCAGTATTCCGGACAACTTTGACAACTGACCTTTGATGACGTAGAGGAAACTTGTTTACAGTCGTCTTGATACTAATGCCTTTGTACTCGAGTTAGGTACTTTTGGTGACTTTCTTTGGTGGCAGTCAGGTACTTCTGGCGACTTTTTTTGGTGGCAGGTTTCAGTAGCAGTCAGGTACTTGTGACGACCTTCTTTGGTGGCAAGTTTCAGTGGCAGTCAGGTACTTGTGGCGACTTTCTTTGATGGCAGGTTTTAGTGGCAGTCAGATACTTAGGGCAACTTTATTTGGTGGCAGGTTTCAGTGGTAGTCAGGTACTTGTGGGACTTTATTTGGTGGCAGGTTTCAGTGGCAATCAGGTTCTTGTGGCGACTTTCTTTGGTGGTAGGTTTCAGTGGCCGTCAGATATTTGTGGTGACTTTCTTTTGTGGCTGTCTTTAGTGGCAGTTAGGTATTTGTGGCGACTTTCTTTGGTGGCAGTCAGGTACGTGTGGCGACTTTCTTCAGTGGCAGTAAGGTACTTGCGGCGACTTTCATTGATGGCACGTTTCGGGTACTTGTTACACGTTTCTTTTTTGTTTACGTGTTGTATTGCATCTTTCCCTGGAGATCAGACTCCGTATCCACTCCTTCTGTATCATCCCCATACCTTTGTACGGTTCCGAGACCTGGACACTACTGCAGCGTGACCTGCAGCGTGACATGCAGCGTCTTGAGGCCTTCCACCTGCACAACCAGAGATGCATCCTCGAAATGCACTGGAATGACCTAATTTCCAACATTGGAGTACTTCAGCGTACGCTACTCGCAAACATTTCCTCGTCGATTGATCGCCGTCGCCTCTCCCTCTTCGGTTACATGACCCACCTCCCCCGGTAAGTCCCGACATACGAGATGCTCGGGCTGGCAGTAGGGACGAGGGACGGGAAGAGGCAGTGCTCATCCTGGAAAGGTTCTCTAGGCCACCCTCGCAACACCTGACTGAAATAGATCATCACCTCCCAAACAGAACTGCATGCGGTCTGGAACGCTGCCATCAGACGTGGTCATGTGCATGGTCGTTCTTAACTTAACGTTTTTTATACTGGTTTAGAAAACTATGTAGAGTCTGTAAACAGCCAGTTTCATTTACATTTCCTTGCTCTAAAAGCTATGTGCATCCAATCTATTATTAAATACATTAAGTGTCCCTGTCTCCACTACTTCCTGTGGCAATGCATTTCAAGCATTTACCACTCTCTTACTATTCGACGCTACTGGCCCTGGTCGCTTAAGCGTACTACTATTATGGTACCTAAAGACACCGTACTATAAATAAAAGTAACGCAAAACAATGAAATGTGGGGTGTTTTTTTTTTGTTTCTTTTTTTTGTGCGTTCGCCTTATTTATCTATTCCACAAGGCGGTGTGCGTTGCACTTTGGTTTATTATTTTGCGTCTGTCGAGCCAGTGCATCTGACTTCAGCATGTATTTTTATGTAAGGATCTGCTTCCTCTTGCATTTTCTAAAAGTTTCCTTCTCCTGGGTAACGGCTGGTGCTGTGATGAGGATCGAACCCAACACCTTCTGGTTGTGAGCCGTGTCACCACTAGCCCACGTCGTCCTCAAACAATGAAATAAAATGTTTCTCCTATAACTAGAATATTGATAATGTTCCATGATAGACATTTCATTCAGAAAGGTGATAATACTGTTTATGACCTTTCTTTAAATAGGTACTGGAGAAAGAGGATAGACAACTGGGCTTAATAGGATTCAGAACTAATTGTGCAACGCATGCTCAAACTTATGAATGAGTAAGACTAAGCTATCCACTCCATCTGAGAACGACCCAGAGTCGGAGGGCTGAAGAGCTCGAAACGTGGATTTAACTTTCCCATGGACCACCTCAGCTTTACAGCGGCATCTCACCCGCGTTGTCCGCGTCGGCCGACATTCAACAGCCAACTCAGATCTGGTTACAGTTGGATCTGGTATACAACATGGGATTCCGACTGTTTAATTAACACTAAGCATTGCGATGGTCGTCACTCTGTGTTGAGGCAATGTGATTTTTGCCCAGTGCTCTGAATAATAGAATGATAAATTCAATCAAGAGTTGGTAAATGCTGGGAGTAGCTATTCTTAATGCATCCAAATGCCTAGTCTTCTAATTAGTGACGTGCATAATATTTAGTGACGCATTGAAATTTTCAAAGCGTAAATATCTGAGTGCAGGTCTTGGTGGTAGTAGCATCACCGAACGGTCACTGCATCCTGTTACGACTCAGTCTGCAATGTGAGAACTCATTGCCCAGGAGACGATCAACATCTCCGTCCGCATGTGCTACTGGTCGTCCCTCAACGAACTCGCCTGAACAGTAGAGCGGTTTCCAGGTTAAACATGTACATCCATTGTTTCCTTCAAAGCATGTCGTGACAAGCGACTAGCAAAGGTCGTACATGAAACTAGTTCTCTGTAGTGCAATGTGGTGATTCTCGACAGGCTCACCACTATGGGCACTACACACCACGCGGATTACGGGGCCCACCATTTCCCCACCATGTTGGCCACACTGCTTTCACAAATCCTGTTTCAAGGCGCACGAACGAGAACGTGAGTATGGGTCATAGTCGATATGTTTTACCTGACCCTGGTTCCTTTTTACTCCACAGGTTATTATGTAATATAAAGTGCCCAAAAAATAAAAACGCTGGCAACATCATGATGTAAGACAAAGTGCCACAAAAACGTTGGCAACATCATTATGTAAGACAAAGTGCCACAAAAACGTTGGCAACATCATTATGTAAGACAAAGTGCCACAAAAACGTTGACAACATCATTATGTAAGACAAAGTGCCACAAAAACGTTGGCAACATCATTATGTAAGACAAAGTGCCACAAAAACGTTGGCAACATCATTATGTAAGACAAAGTGCCACAAAAACGTTGGCAACATCATTATGTAAGACAAAGTGCCACAAAAACGTTGACAACATCATGATGTAAGACAAAGTGCCACAAAAACGTTGGCAACATTATGATGTAAGACAAAGTGCCACAAAAAACGTTGGCAGCATCATGATGTAAGACAAAGTGCCACAAAAACGTTGGCAACATCATTATGTAAGACAAAGTGCCACAAAAACGTTGGCAACATCATTATGTAAGACAAAGTGCCACAAAAACGTTGGCAACATCATTATGTAAGACAAAGTGCCACAAAAACGTTGGCAACATCATTATGTAAGACAAAGTGCCACAAAAACGTTGACAACATCATGATGTAAGACAAAGTGCCACAAAAACGTTGGCAACATTATGATGTAAGACAAAGTGCCACAAAAAACGTTGGCAGCATCATGATGTAAGACAAAGTGCCACAAAAACGTTGGCAACATCACTATGTAAGACAAAGTGCCACAAAAACGTTGGCAACATCATTATGTAAGACAAAGTGCCACAAAAACGTTGGCAACATCATTATGTAAGACAAAGTGCCACAAAAACGTTGACAACATCATTATGTAAGACAAAGTGCCACAAAAACGTTGGCAACATCATTATGTAAGACAAAGTGCCACAAAAACGTTGGCAACATCATTATGTAAGACAAAGTGCCATAAAAACGTTGGCAACATCATTATGTAAGACAAAGTGCCACAAAAACGTTGGCAACATCATTATGTAAGACAAAGTGCCACAAAAACGTTGACAACATCATGATGTAAGACAAAGTGCCACAAAAACGTTGGCAACATTATGATGTAAGACAAAGTGCCACAAAAAACGTTGGCAGCATCATGATGTAAGACAAAGTGCCACAAAAACGTTGGCAACATCATTATGTAAGACAAAGTGCCACAAAGACGTTGGCAACATCATTATGTAAGACAAAGTGCCACAAAAACGTTGGCAACATCATTATGTAAGACAAAGTGCCACAAAAACGTTGGCAACATCATTATGTAAGACAAAGTGCCACAAAAACGTTGACAACATCATGATGTAAGACAAAGTGCCACAAAAACGTTGGCAACATTATGATGTAAGACAAAGTGCCACAAAAAACGTTGGCAGCATCATGATGTAAGACAAAGTGCCACAAAAACGTTGGCAACATCACTATGTAAGACAAAGTCCCACAAAAACGTTGGGAACATCATTATGTAAGACAAAGTGCCACAAAAACGTTGGCAACATCATTATGTAAGACAAAGTGCCACAAAAACGTTGGCAACATCATTATGTAAGACAAAGTGCCACAAAAACGTTGACAACATCATTATGTAAGACAAAGTGCCACAAAAACGTTGGCAACATCATTATGTAAGACAAAGTGCCACAAAAACGTTGGCAACATCATTATGTAAGACAAAGTGCCATAAGAACGTTGGCAACTCCTCCGCTAAGACAGAGGGCCATAAAATGTGGCCAATATCTTCCGCTAAAACAAAGATCCCATCACGTCGGCAATTTCATTATGTAAAGCAAAATCAACAAAAGCCTCTAATTCAAAAATACAAACGATTTTTTTTCCTGATGAGAAGCCCAACTTGGCTCTATGCTCTTCACCATCAAGTGCCGAGTGTCGTTGATGTTCAGTTTATCCCATAACTGTATGCTCTTTTAACATTTCGCCAGTTCAGTTCCTACTTTTTTCTATCCACTCTGTCAAGTTGTTCATGCTTCTTTTGGAGCACTAAAGGAAGGATAGTGACACATTCCTTGCTCTAGATCAGAGGTCGGCAAATATGTTATTGTAAATGACCAAATAGTCGATATTTAAAGCACTGTGGGCCAAGAGACAAACTCGAGGATGTCTATGTAGGTAGACCCACTTGACAAAAGAATAAAACAGTTTTCACAAATGTAATCAACAAAATGTTACATAATAATAATAGTAATAATAATAACAATAACAACAACAAAAATAATAATAATAGTAATAATAATAGAAGAATGTAGTTGCTTTTATTTTAAAATAAAATTTCAAGAAATTTCGGTTCATCAAAATTGCTAAATGTTCATCTTTTAATCAGTGTTCTTCTTCTTCTTCTTCTTCGTACGCAGTCAGACAGTAACCATAATTTTTTCGAAAAAAGCGGCGGTCATCCTGAGGCTGTCGCCACTGCCATAGAGCTTGTCTTGCAGTTCCACTGGTGATGGCCACATCTGCTCTCTCTGATCCTCGTATGTCGGGCAGTTCTGCAGCAGATGTTCAGCGGTCATTTTACCAGTACCGCACGGGCATTCGTCGGTACACCCTATCTTCAATTTGTTGAATAGGTGGTACCTCAGTCTATTGTGGCCAGTGCGAAGTCTGAAGACAACGACCTGCTCTCTTCGGTTCAACTGGTAATAGGCACCGTTTTTGGTGTAACCAGTATGTTCGGTTTCCCATTTTTTCATGAATCTGGCTTTGATAAGCCGTTTTGACTCTTCGTACGTCATACTAGTATCTGTTTGTGGTAGTCTTGCACCTTCTTTTGCCAGTCTGTCTGCCTCCTCGTTGCCTTGGATGTTGCAGTGTGATGGGACCCACTGTACCACTACCTTTTTTGGTGCGGACTGCTGGCACAGTTTGCAGAGTGCTGCTCTTAAGTCATTAAGCTCAGTGTTTTTCTGGCTTTTTAGCGCTGTGACTACGGCGAGAGCATCTGTAAGCAGGACTATGTGGCTTTCATTTTCACTGTGTGTCACCATTTCTTCTCCTGCCGCCCTCAGTGCCTCTGCCTCCGCTCTGAAATTGCTTGAGTACTTACCAGTAGCGAATGACAGTGTTATTTTTCTGCCATTTGGTAGGTTCAGGAATGCTCCTGCCCCTCCGTTCTGTGTAGTGTTTGTTACAGAACCGTCGGTGTATGCATGGGTCCAGTCCATGCTTGGGTAGCTTTTCGATAAGAGCTTAGGGTAGTTTCTCTCCTTTCTTTTTTAGTCTGGCAGTTTTTGTTTCCAATACCTGGTATATTTTCTACCACCTCTGGAAATATATCCTACCTCCAGGTAGGTTTTCGTACAGTAGTGATGGGTTTTGGTGTTGTTAGTGCGTTTATGGGATCTTCGTGCATCTTTGCTTTGGCTATTTCTGCAAAGTTTCTCCGCTTTAGTTTCCCATTTCCCGAATTGTTTATTCTCTGGTGCATTGGATGGTCAGTCAGTCTTCGGAGTTTCTCTGACTGCAGCTGGGCTCTGCAGTCTCTTCTATCGGTCATGGATTGCAGTTTTGTAATCTTTTCAAGTTCTACAATTGGCGTTGACTTCATGCCTCCTGTTATAACTCGCATGGCTTGGTTTTGAAGTTTGCTAACTTTATCGAAGTTCGCCTTTGCTGCTGTTGTCCATGCCGCAATGCCCTACTCGAGAACTGGTCTCACTCTTCCAGTGTACAGTTTCTTTAGTATGCCTTCGTCTGCTCCCCAGCTTGTGCCAGCAAGTTTCTTCATGATTGCCATTCTTTCCCTGGCTCTCATTCGGTTTCTCTCAATCTGACTTTTCCATGTCATGCGCCGATCAAATGTGACTCCCAGATAGGTTGGGTTGTCGTTTGGCTGCAGGAATTTGCCATTTAGACTTAATTTGGTATTTTGGGGTTTAAATGAAAGCGAGAATATTGTGCATGTGGTTTTCTCCTCGTTTATTTTGACCAGCCTTGAGTTCGCCCACTCTTCCAGCGATGTTAGGGCCGTCTGCATCCGATTTCTTGCTATGGTGAGATTCTTTTCAGAGGTCCACATAGCCAGATCGTCTGCAAACATTGAGCTATGGACTCTTCTTGGAATATTCTCTGTAATATCGTTTATATATACCAGGAAGAGTGTGGGTGACAGTACTCCCCCTTGGGGTACTCCCTGCTCGAGTGTCACCTTTTTGCTCATCTGCCCTTGTACTTGGACTCTGGTCGTTCTTTGTTTGAGGTAGTGGTTGATCCACTTGTACATTTTCCCACAAACATCACTTCTTCTTAGCTTGACTCTTAGTCCGTCTTTCCAGACTTTATCAAATGCCTTTTCCAGATCCACCCAAACAGCTACTGTGTGTTTCTGTGCCTGGTAGGCATCTTCTATCTCCTGGGCCATGAGGATGACCTGGTCCTCAGTGGATCTGTGCTGTCTAAAGCCGGCTTGCTGTGGAATTAGTATTCGTTTTTCTTCCAGATGCCACATCAGTCTGGTTTAATCAGTGTTCAAATGTTCATCTTTTAATCAGTGTTCAAATGTTCATCTTTTAATCAGTGTTCAAATGTTCATCTTTTAATCAGTGTTAAAATGTTCATCTTTTAATCAGTGTTAAAATGTTCATCTTTTAATCAGTGTTCAAATGTTCATCTTTTAATCAGTGTTCAAATGTTAATCTTTTAATCAGTGTTAAAATGTTCATCTTTTAATCAGTGTTCAAATGTTCATCTTTTAATCAGTGTTCAAATGTTCATCTTTTAATCAGTGTTCAAATGTTCATCTTTTAATCAGTGTTCAAATGTTCATCTTTTAATCAGTGTTCAAATGTTCATCTTTTAATCAGTGTTAAAATGTTCATCTTTTAATCAGTGTTCAAATGTTCATCTTTTAATCAGTGTTCAAATGTTCATCTTTTAATCAGTGTTCAGATGTTCATCTTTTAATCAGTGTTCAGATGCGATGCTTTAGAGGTACCACTTGCTGTTTTTCTCGCAATTCCATTCTTAGCTTGTAAAAGTAAAGTAAAGTAAAGTAAAGTAACCCATAGCATTACTGCCATAGGTGAGGTGTTAGCGATCTCACATTTCAAAGGCTCGGCTATATGAGGGCGGTAGCCATCTCCTCTCCCTCGCCGCCTTTACTTCCCGGACTGAACCGGTACCCATTTAAGGCTGGGTCGACCCGGGAGCCGTTGCGGCTTGAAAAAAACATTGCCGCCTCAACTGGGGAATGAACCCAGGACCACTCAGATGCGAAGCCAGCGCGCTAACATCTGCGCTACGCGGCCCCCTCTTAGCTTGAGGACCTTAAAAAAAGGTGGGAGGGCGGCGTGTCGGATTTGACCCGCGGGCTGTAGTTTGCCGACCCCAACTCTATTCATCATCATCAGTCCCGTAACCTAGAAGGTTGAGGCACCGTTATTGCAGTTCGTCGAACCAGTTCACGCCATACGTCTAGATTTTATCCAGGGTGTTAGTTTCAGCTATAGACCTTCCCGTCCACTTTTGTTGTCCTTCTATCTGTTTTTCGGTCTCACTCTCCCAAGCTTCCCAGGCACAGTGCATTGCAGAACAGTTTTGGACAGCCCAGCGATCTTGATACATGTCCAAACCATGTCAATTTTCGTGTTTTTACTATAGTCAATAGGTTTTTAGACCGAACTCTGAGTGGTCCTGGGTTCATTCTCCAGTTGACGCAGAAATAGTTTCTTTCCGACCCCGGGTCGACCCAGCCTTAAATGGGTACCGGTTCAGTCCGGGAGGTAAAAGCGGCAAGGGAGATGAGATGGCTACCGCCCTCATATGGCTACCGCCCTTTGAAATGTGAGAATGCTAACATCTCACACCCCTGGACGTCAGTAATGCTAGGTTACTTTACTTTACCTAATTCCTTCCTAACAATTTCAAGAAAACTCTCGTTTGTAACGCGGTCCAGATATGAAATGCCAGGAATTTTTCGCAAACATCTCATTTCCTTTGCGCAAATGTTACACTCTAGGATAGACGTCAGCCCAAGTCTTACAACCGTAGAGGTATACCGGGTGACCACTGTATACGTTAGTCAGCTTCGATTTAAGGCTAATGTTTTTGTCTTATCGGATTATTCGCAATCTGGATTATTCCACCATGTCCATCGCTGCTCTTGACTAGGATCTCCCCTCTAGACCCCTCCACATTCATTTCTGCTTGCAGATATTTGAACCGCGTAGCCTTTGACTATAATCGGGTTTTAAATACCCTCTGGAGCATTGACCATGGTCTTACTCTTCTCTGCACGGATTTTCATCTCACATTTCTGGACAGCATTGTCCAGGTTTGCGACTAAGCTCACAAATTCAGGCTCTGATCCAACCAGTCCGGTAACCGTTGGTAACCCAAACTCTAGTCAACCAAGCTGTAAATGTTAGGGAAGACAATGCGACGATAAGTCGAACTGGTCACACCATATGTAGACAAGCGGAGACCTAGTGTACAATGAAGTCTCAAACACTTCATCGCCGACACCAGTATCTGACATTGTCATTCTTAAGGAACGAAACGCGTAGATTAACTCTTCAGAACAGGTGCAAGTCAGACGCGCTTCTGTTGTTATGTAATCTGACTACATTTTCGCTGGGCAGGACGTTTTCAACCCCTGACCTCATCCTATTGATTACGTCGAGGTTTGTTTAATGTCTTCCCGGCAGTGATTAACCTAGATAACGCTGAATTATTTTGTATCGCAATCTACCTGTCAGAAGAGTATTTTATTATCAAATAAACCAACAACAAATAAACCCGTAATAACATTGAGAGAAAAAGTGAGAGAGAGATGGACGGGTGAGAGTGAGAGAGAGAGAGAGATAGAGAGACAGAGAGAGAGAGGGACGGGTGAGAGTGAGAGAGAGATAGAGAGACAGAGAGAGAGAGAGGGACGGGTGAGAGTGAGAGAGAGATAGAGAGACAGAGAGAGAGAGAGAGAGAGAGGGACGGGTGAGAGTGAGAGAGAGATAGAGTGACAGAGAGAGAGAGAGGGACTGGTGCGAGTGAGAGAGAGAGATAGAGAGACAGAGAGAGAGAGAGGGACGGGTGAGAGTGAGAGAGAGAGAGATAGAGAGACAGAGAGAGAGAGGGACGGGTGAGAGTGAGAGAGAGAGATAGAGAGACAGAGAGAGAGAGGGACGGGTGAGAGTGAGAGAGAGAGACAGAGAGAGAAAGAGAGGGACGGGTGAGAGTGAGAGAGAGAGATAGAGAGAGAGAACGACAAAAGAACAAAAGAAACGAAATCTAAGCGAAATAAACAAACTGGTTTCAGTTAACAAACATAAACGTAAAATACGCTTCTAAAATCAAGGTCATTCGTACCAAGAATACAGAGCGCCCTCTGGTCTAAATCTAGTCCAAGGACGGGTCGAGGCTGGGGAACACCTGAACGGTTTATTTCCAGGTTCCAGGTAGGGGAAAACCATTAATGTCTTAACAGATTTATGGCAGAGGCCGGATAGCTGACACCCTTCACTCGCATGCGCAATATGCTGGCTATTTGAAAGGCCAGTGTTTCGTTCTAAAATATCCGGGTGCCCTTTTGTTGTTAGTTTTCAGACGAGGAAACAGCTATACTTGTATAACGAGTAAAGGCACTGGGCACCCCGTCCCATTAAAAGCTGAGGCTTTCTACAGTGAAAGCTCTAACACTTCATCCTTGACAGTAAAGATTACTCTGACCTGAGCTAGCTGTATAAGCTGTCGGCGTGTTACTGGGGCCCAATAGGGAAGCATCGTGCCGAAACTATAAGCCGCAGCAACTTCGCTTGACATGGAGAGGTGAAGTTGATTGAGTTAATTGAAATGTGGAGAAAGCTGGATGATGGCTTTGGATGTTTTGTTAAAGACGTGCTCCGCAGGGAGCTGACCGGTTTTTATGATATATATGACAAATATACATTTAGTTAGTGTACGCGATGCTGCGACTGTAGGTTTTGTCAAAATGTGGCGTATCACGTTAGACAGGTACGGGTTAAGGAAAGTATAAATTTATGTATGTAACTTTCCCCTTCTCTCTCTTCTCACCTCACTCTGTTTTATTTGACTCTGTCCTACAGTCACACTCTTGCACAACTTTCACACGCGACCTCAGGGTGAGGCCCTTCCATTGCACTTTTGTTGGGCTGGCTTCTGAGAGCGCACAAACCTAGCATAGGTACATACAGACGCACACGTACATCCAAGCACTGGTTTGTGCTTTTCAATATCGCCCAAATTGACTACGGTCTAGGGTGGAATAGGCGCGCCTCCGCCAGTAGAAACTAGTGACGCAAACACGTAAAATAATAAAAAACAAATTTTAAAAGAATACATTTATGTATGCAACTTTAGACAGAAACACGTTGTAGTATTAGGGAAAGTATACATTTATGTACGCAGCTTTAGAAGTATAAACTTATGTGTATAACTTTTGATAGATTCAAGTTGCAGCATTAAGGAAAGTATAAATTGATGTTACGTAGCTACGAGACGTGTTCCAATTAAACCGGAACCAGTGGCTTTATTACAAACATATGAAATTTACATCATCTGGTGTGACAGAATTAAATATAGCAATTGTTATGAAGCAAACATGCCACAGGGTTAGTTAGAAAAAGTCGCCATAGGCATTCAGACACGTATCTCACTGCTTGGGTAGACGGCGGATGCCATCCGAAAAAAATGCATTTGGTTGCTTTATGAACCACTTGGTCACCGAGGCCATGACGTCTGCATCGGAGTTGAATCTTTGTCCCCAAAAACGATGCCTATTACCAGTTGAACAGATGAGAGCAGGTCGTTGTCTTCAGACTTCGCACTGGCCACAATAGACTGAGGTACCACCTATTCAACAAATTGAAGATAGGTGGAACCGACGAATGCCCGTGTGGTACCGGGAAAATGACCGCTGAACATCTGCTGCAGAACTGCCCGACATACGAGGATCAGAGAGAGCAGATGTGGCCATTACCAGTGGAACTGCAAGACAAGCTCTATGGCAGTGACGACAGCCTCAGGATGACCGCCGCTTTTTTCGAAAAAATTATGGTTACTGTCTGACTGCGTACGAAGAAGAATCTTTGTCCCTTCAGAAAATGTGTTAACGGTACGAACATATGGAAGTCACAAGGGGACATATCGGGACTATAGGATGGATGTGGCAGTACTTCCCACATTTTCCGTGATAACACTTTCTGAGCAATGTTTGCGACATGTGGACACTCATTGTCGTGCAACAGAATCACACCACGCGAAAGCATGCCGGTTCGTTTATTCTTCAGTGCTGTTTGCACCTTGGCTGGTGTGTCACTGTAGCGGATAGCGTTGATGTTCACGCCAGGCTCTTTAAAGTCATACCAGAAAAAGTCCCTCATGGCAACTACAAAAAACCGCTCAGAACTTTACCAGTGGAAATGTGTGAGTTGAATTTTTTTGGTTTTCGGTGATCCAGAATGTTTCCATTGCACGCTAACAGTTTCGCTCCTCGGCTCAAAGTGGTGCATCACCTTTCATCCCCTGCCCCTATGCGCAAAAGAAACGAATCAGCCTACTCTTCCTATCGTAGCAAGTGGTTCAAACTCCATCCCATGCGTGTTGGCGATGGCATCGTCTGACGCAACAAACACGCCTGACCTGGTCTCGGAAGATCTTACGTTAACTCATGTCCATATTTAAACATCGTTGTTCAGTCCTTCACTGTTGTCTGCGACCCACTTTTGTCACCATACATTGCCTGCAATGAATGTCAACTGGTCGACCACCGTCAGCTGTTAGAAACCGAATCATCGCTTGCGGATGAATTATGGACGGATTCTGTATCATACCGGCCATGTTTTCAACGGTCTGCTGCGGAAACTATGTCGGAGGATAATGATATTTTTCAAACTTGACGGTTGGTATGTGCTGTATACACCAGAAGTGATGTCATTATGCCCATCATACATATGTTCACCCGTTGCAGTTTGGTCCAGTTTCATTTGAACACGCCTCGTATAACTTCAGACAAGTTCATGTTTGAGTATTATAAAAAATATATAAAATTTGGTTAAATAACTTTAGACACGTCTACATTAGCGAATTTGGAAAACATATAACTTGTGTTGCATTTATAACAAGACCGGAATAGAGAATAGTAACACTGCAACCTGTCAGGTATATCGTAAGGGGCGAATAATGATGGAGGGATAGACATGGGCTTGGCTGCTCTATCATGTAGAAACTTAAGGCCACAAAAACTTCAATAGATATAGACTGTCCCATGTTTCACAATTTGGCAGATATTTGTTGACAACTTGTTTTCCACGAGGAACTAAAAAGGCAGTAATGGCAAAACGAATAATAACCTGTATAGTCTTAGATGCCCCCGTGCAGGTCCCAATGTATAGTCTTAGTCTACCTGTACTTACACAGAGGCAGATGTCCCTGTGCAGGTCCCAATGTATAGTCTTAGTCTACTTGTACGTATACAGAGGCAGATGCCCCCGTGCAGGTCCCAATGTATAGTCTTAGTCTACTTGTACTTATACAGAGGCAGATGTCCCTGTGCAGGTCCCAATGTATAGTCTTAGTCTACTTGTACTTATACAGAGGCAGATGTCCCTGTGCAGGTCCCAGTGTATAGTCTTAGTTTACCTGTACTTATACAGAGGCAGATGCCCCTGTGCAGATTACAACTGGTGCTGGACGTAGCCGGGAGGAGGATTTCCTGCATAGCGGGCTAGGCTCGAGCAGCTTATTACTCTGCTGCGTTGATTGGGGCAAGTGCCTCGAGGGGTGGTTAACTGATGTGTGAGTCCTTCTTAATAGACTTAAATCCTAGAGTAATGTAGATCCACATCCTATTAGGCGTCATATATGGTGCTCTTAACAATCCACCTAATCATGGCCGGTGTTATGCCACGTCAGACAGTTAATCGCCTCTTACAACATGTTTTCTGTGGGCAGTGGTGCGATTCTTGTACTTGTCATACACAATAACTACGACGGACCACTCGGAAATGTCAAGTATAAGTGGAGAAAGATATCGTTTTTATATCACACTATACAAGAACTTCCATCGGTATCACGCTACACGTACCCCTTGAGTTTTCCAACATTCATAATCACTTGCTATATTTCAATCCAGTGGGAGCATGCTGTTACAACTACAGGTGACCTCCAAGCTCCAAGTATGTGTTAAATGCTATTGTGGTGCCAGTTTTGAAGCACTTTTTTAAAATGGTGCACATTCATTCATTGAATTGAATGAATAAATAAATATGCCCCCTG
This sequence comes from Ariolimax columbianus, assembly GCA_036924085.1. NCBI lineage: Eukaryota > Metazoa > Mollusca > Gastropoda > Stylommatophora > Arionidae > Ariolimax > Ariolimax columbianus. The sequence goes on along the minus strand of JAVGWX010000002.1, from coordinate 49,755,185 downwards.
TTTAATAAAAATAAATTAGCGTTCAGTGATTATATTATTTCTACTTCAGAATTTAGCCCAGTGATCCAGAGGAGAGGGAAAGGCGGGGGGGGGGGGGGGGGGTGAGTGTAGAATCGACTAATGTTTGGCCAGGCAAAACGTACTGATAAGACAATTCAAGTCAAGGTCAGATAAAAATTTACTGGCCAAGGCCCACACCTCACTTACACACCTCATGGAAACAGATTGTTTCATGGCAGTCTGGCTAACGAGGTATGGGATCGACGTGATCCCTGTAGTAGTGAGCGACACGTAGATGAAACCAGGCATAGCACAACCTTCTGGAAGACCTCAGTCCACCTATATTTGCACGCTCGAGATGTGAGGGAAGCTACTGCAAACCGCACCTAACGTCCTTTTGGGTGCGCACAAAGAGTAATCATACTCATGATGGGTATTGTAACCCACCACCCACTCCAAAAAAGACGCAACCATAAATTGAATTAACTCTGTACAAGTGGTTTCCAAGAACAACAACAGACAGTGGCAGCACTTCGAAATGATCGCTAAACCTGTACCCACTTACGGATGATATGTTGAGTTTAATCCTTTCCTAAACCTGTATTAACTTACTGATGCCATGTTGAGTCTAAGCCTTTCCTATAACTGCAACCACTTACTGATGCCATGTTGAGTCAAAGCCCTTCCTAAAACTGTACCCACTTATTCCTGCCATTTTGAGTCTAAGCCCTTCCTAAAACATGCCATGTTGAGTCTGTCCTTCCTAAAACTGTATCCACTTACTGATGCCTTTTGAGTCTAAGCCCTTCCTAAATCTGATGCCATTTTGAGTGAGCCCTCCCTAAAACTGATGCCATTTTGAGTCTGTCTAAGCCCTACCTAAAACTGATGACATGTTTAGCCTAAGCCCTTCCTAAAACTGATGCCATGTTTAGTCTAAGCCCTTCCTAAAACTGATGCCATGTTTAGCTTAAGCCCTCCCTAAAACTGATGCCATGTTTAGTATAAGCCCTTCCTAAAACTGATGCCATGTTTAGTCTAAGCCCTTCCTAAAACTGATGCCATGTTTAGTATAAGCCCTTCCTAAAACTGATGCCATATTTAGTCTAAGCCCTCCCTAAAACTGATGACATGTTTAGTCTAAGCCCTTCCTAAAACTGATGACATGTTTAGTCTAAGCCCTTACTAAAACTGATGCCATGTTTAGTCTAAGCCCTCCCTAAAACTGATTACATGTTTAGTCTAAGCCCTTCCTAAAACTGATGACATGTTTAGTCTAAGCCCTTCCTAAAACAGATGCCATGTTCAGTCTAAGCCCTCCCTAAAACTGATGCCATGTATAGTTTAAGCCCTCCCTAAAACTGATGCCATGTTTAGTCTAAGCCCTCCCTAAAACTGATGCTCTGTTTAGTCTAAGCCCTTCCTAAAACTGATGCCATGTTTAGTCTAAGCCCTTCCTAAAACTGATGCCATGTTTAGTCTAAGCCTTTCCTAAAACTGATGCCATGTTTAGTTTAAGCCTTTCCTATCATCCGGCCATCAACACCTTTTTCTCGCTGCCGCCTATTTAAAAACATACACATTTTCTATAAGCAACATTAACAGAAATAAGGATACACTACCTGTCTCCTTCTATGAAATCACTTTAAACCTCATCCCGAACGTAACTAAACCAGGAGGCAGCCAGTATTAATGTTTTATAAACGATTTATTCTTCGTCGCTCGCTCTCAATCGTATTTATTTTCATCATAAGCCCGGCGGTCCTACCCAGGCTTCTCTCATCGCCATACAGTTTCGCTCGTAATGTCATGTTGTCACTCTCCACCTCTCGTGAAGTCGACAGACCTGCAGAACATGTTCCACTGTTTGTTTGTTCTCCCCACATGGACACATGTCTGTGTGTCCAATTTTTAATTTGTTGAACATATGCTTTTTGAGTCTGCAGTGACCAGTTCGAAGTCTGATTTTTGTCACTTGATCTCTTCTTGGCAAGGTGTGGTATGATTCTGCTATCTCAGATCATAGATGTTCTCTGTGCCATTTGAATTTGACGTTATTTTATTTCATTGTTATAAACGATTTTATGGTTTAGCAGATAGACGCCTTGCTGGCAAATATATGAACCTAATCGTACATGGTGTTTTCCATAAGCTGAGCAAAGTTACTTCTATCTCATTCCTTCTGTGTATCAGATGTTACATGCAAACTAAAAACTGGTCAAGTGTCTCTCTGTGTAAAACAAACTGTATCCTACAATTATATGAAGGTTCGATTATAGTACAAAACATTTTAAGGATAGTGAGAAAAACAATCAAGGACGGAACATGTATAAGAAGACGTACATATAAAAATCTCTCGACAAAAAAAGATAATGGCTTTCATGGATGGAAAACATTTCGCGAAGGTCTCCAGTGTTGGTAAGGAACATGAACTCAATTGTTTATATCGCAAGTAGGCTAGTCCTGATGCAATGTCATTCTGTCAAGAACGGTTATATCGCAAGTAGGCTGGTCCTGATGCAATGTCATTCTGTCAAGAACGGTTATATCGCAAGTATGCTGGTCCTGATGCAATGTCATTCTGTCAAGAACGGTTATATCGCAAGTAGGCTGGTCCTGATGCAATGTCATTCTGTCAAGAACGGTTATTTCGCAAGTAGGCTGGTCCTGATGCAATGTCATTCTGTCAAGAACGGTTATTTCGCAAGTAGGCTGGTCCTGATGCAATGTCATTCTGTCAAGAACGGTTATATCGCAAGTATGCTGGTCCTGATGCAATGTCATTCTGTCAAGAACGGTTATATCGCAAGTAGGCTGGTCCTGATGCAATGTCATTCTGTCAAGAACGGTTATATCGCAAGTAGGCTGGTCCTGATGCAATGTCATTCTGTCAAGAACGGTTATATCGCAAGTAGGCTGGTCCTGGTGCAATTTCATTCTGTCAAGGACGGTAATGCTGTTATCTTGGTGCTCATTCAGGAATATTTTGTGCCCTTAGCCAGGTAGCCGAATGTCGCTTAAACTCATCTCTGTCCTTTGCCATTATGCACCATGTCGGTCCAAGGTCTTGTCAAAGGCCATCTCTCCATCTGGCCTGCTCACCCGTACAACGCCGTAATTACGACGCCATTGAAGCAGGTTTGACACCTGATGGTGGTGTTGCGGATGTAGCCTCGTAGTGAAAGTGTTCTACGCTCCATCGCTAGTTGAGTAGCTTGGAGACGCGCCATGTCCCTCTTTCACGGGTTCTCATAGCCATATACCATGGCTGGAATGACCACTGCCAAGAACAGTGACACAAACACGTTCATACACACGTTGACATATACGTTATGTAAGGAAGCCACATGTACACCTAATATTGAAGGAAGTCCCGTAGCAGACACTATTGTCGAAAATAAAGTGCTAGTGGCTTCAGTAAAGTATGGTAGTCATTCAGTATTCACAGTGGTGTTAAACAAGGATGCGCCCTGGCCACGACACTGATCGGAATCTGCTCGGAACTGAAGCACCCATTTGTTAATGCAACAGAAGAGGTTTGACTCGATACTAGATCAGATGGCCGTCTGTTCCAATCTTGCGAGACTCAAGGCTAAAACTAAGATCAGGGAAGCTACTGTCAGGGGTTTGTTATTTCCCAATGCCGCTGCAATTGTCACTCATCGTCAGCATGAACTCCAGAGATTGATAAATAACTGTTCGGCCTCACAATAAGCCTAAATAAAACAAATGTGATGGAACAAGACGTAGATGCAACCCAATCATCACTGTCGGCAACTACGAAATTGCAACTGTGGAACAGTTCACTTACCTGGGGTCCCTCATCAATGATAAGCTCTAATGTGACCCCGAAATAGGCAATCGCATTGGCAGAGCTGCTGTCATATTTTCTCGTCTAACAACGCGTGTCTGGGAGAACCATCAATCTACAGCCAAGACCAAGTCCGATGTCCATAATGAATGTGTTGTCAGTACATAACTATACAGTTGCGAAACATGGACAAAAAATGCCAAACAAGATCAAAGACTCAGTACCTTTCACCTACGGTGTCTGACAGTCATCCTTGGCACCTCATGGAGAAACAGGGTGACAAATGCGGAGGTGCATTCTCGCATAGGTCTTCCAGTCATGTACACCCTCCTTTGACAACTGTGATGGCTCTGGTCATGTTCGTCGCATGAAAGACGGTCGCATCACGAAAGATATTCTCTAATGGCAGCTGGCGTGTGGCAAAAGATCGACCGGCCGACTACAGCTAAGGTTCAAAGACGCATGTAAGCGGGACATGTAGACATTGGATATGGATCCTTTTTTTTTTTTTTCTTTGCGTTCGACTTATTTCTCTATTCTCCAAGGCGGTGTGCGTTGCACCACTGTGGTTTTATTTTGCGCCTGTCGGCCCAGTGCATCCGACTTCAGAATGCATTTTATGTAAGGGCCTGCTTCCTCCTGCATTTTCTAAGGGCTTACTTCCCCGAGGTAACGTCCGGTGCTGTGATGGGGATACATCTTGGGAAGACATAGCTGCAGACCGATCCAAATGGAGAAGCAACCTGAAGAGCCATCTCAGGCTGGGCGAAAATCAACTCATGCAACACAGAAAAGTGAAAAGACAACGCCGCAAGGAAACGGAAACCCAAATACTCAGTAGAAAGTTGCTACTCCAAGGTCGCATCAGCCTATAGTCAGACATGACAGAAAAGGGGCTACTTTGAGGCTACTTCGTCCTAGCCACCAAGTTTTTCTGAGATGTGGTAATCAGTGTGAGACATTTACCAATTTATAGATGGATAGACTGGAGTGAATATGCCGGGTAGCGGCAGCGAGATGCAAGTTCTTTAACCACTCTGCTTATGCTGCTAAAGTAAGCTAATAGTAAAGTAACGTTTTAGTAAAGTAAATGTTAAATGAATGTAAAGTAAAGGTAATGTGCGGGTAAGGTAAAGTATAGATGGAGTAATGATAAGATAAACTAAAGCCAGGTAAAGGTAATGTAAGGATAAGTTTATGTACGTAAAGTTGAGGTAAAGTAAAGGTACAGAAAGGATAAGGTAAGGTAAAGATACAGTAATCAAAAGCTAAAGTAGAGGATAAGTAAGAATAAGGTAAAGTACGAATAAGGTAAAGTGAGAATAAGGTAAAGTAAGGATGAAGTAAAGTAAGGATACGGTAAAGTAAGAATGAAGTAAAGTAAGGATAGATAAAGTAAGGATGCGGCAAAGAAAGGATAAAGAAAGGTAAACTAAAGATAAGATACAGTAAAGTAAAAGTAAAGTAAGAATAAGGTAAAGCAGGGATACGGAAAGGAAGGATAATGTAAAGTAAGGATAAGGTAAAGCTAGTCCCAAGCAGGCACTGCTGTCGGGGATGAGTGTTAGACACTTCAAAGCACCAGACCTCGGCTTTGTATGAGATGGGGTAGCCAGTTCCCTTACTCAATGCTGACATTCTTCCCCTAAGAGTCAAAGAAAATACACATACGAAGAAGGTATCATATGACGAAGGGTGAAGGTCATTAATACAATTTGATAACTGAATCGCTCTTACCTTAGACAGGTGTGCAGACATGGCCATGTACAGGAAAGCAGCCATCAAAACAACCAGCCTCCACCATAGCATAGTGCTTCCTAACTTAACCGACCTGAGCAGAGGATAGGGAAGACGCTAGTGTATCCGCAGTCTTCCAATCTCTATCTTCCTGCCCACTTGGTCGAGCTGTTCACATGAACGATTTCCGCGGGTACCTTAATTAAACAAGTTTGCCAATTTAATTTTTTTTATAGCGGGGTATGGAGCGTAGCAGCAGCGTCTAGCGATGTTTTCGTGCAGTAAATGAATGTTTAATATGGCTGCTGTGTGTCTTCGCAGTTAGTGACAATCTGAGCTCAATCTGTTGACATAAGAATGGAAGCTTTCGTCTGAATTATTTAGATGTCGTGTTCGTTGTTTCTTTGTACATGTATACGATTAAAAGAAAAGGTACGTTTTGTTGTGTAATATGTGACAGACTTCTCAGTCTTTTATTGCAGACATGTCTTTCTGAAGACTTATCAATTTCTTACTGGAAATTTGTCAATCTCTTGCTAAAGACTTGTCAAACCCTTGCTAAAGACTTGTCAAACCCTTGCTAAAGACGACAATTTCTTACTGGAACATTGAGCCATGTCTTGCTGATAATTCGTCGTTTGAAAGACGTGCCTTACTGAGAATTTGTTTATCTATTACTGAATTGGTTAATCTCTGACTGAAAACGTGTCTTACAGGAGACTTGTATTCCAATATGTTACTGGAGATTTGACAATCTCTGACAAAAAACTTGTCTTACTGGAGACTTGTATGTCAATCTGTTACTGAACACTTGTCAATCTCTGACGAAAGACGTGTATTACTGTAAATTTGTGTGTCAATATGTTATTGAAGACGTGTCAATCTTTTACTGAAGACTTCATTTGTCAATATTTTGCTGATGACTATTAGCCTGTAAACCTCTTTACAACAGACAACATAGCATATAGCACATCTTGCATATTGTGACATCCTGACAGCAGCATCTCATGAAACCGTGTCACGTGCTCTTCGTCATCCGTCAACAGTCTGTCTATGACGTCAGGAAGGCTACTAACATTTACATTTTTTTTAGTCGCCGGACGCCTCGCAAGCTAATAATAATTTAATGTAAATATCTTTTCCAGTTCAGACAAACTGTTCTAATAATGTATTGTGCGTATTTATATCCTGTAAGATCAAAAGACGAATGACTTTCAACCGGAAACTCAAATCTTGATTACTCTTATCAGAGGCATTCAACTGTCGTCTGGTGAAACACAACATCAAAAGTTATCTGTCCCTTGTCGGTAAATACAATCAGGCTGTATAAATGTGACCCAGTTATCACTTCTACTACACGGAGTTATCTATAGTATATGCAGTCAATGAAGATAACTGTTATCAAAGGTTTGAGAATAAAATGAACCTTGGTGAGATATGGTCACAAGATGTATCCTCAAAACGTACAGCAAGAGAACTCACAGAATGCAATAATTCATTCACTTAACAATGGGAACTTAAACATAACACTAACGACAAACGGCGCACATTTATTTCTTAACGCGGTGAAACTCTTGCTAAGTTAAATCTTGAACATTTTTATTGACGAAGGTACGTCACAATCAACTCGGTTATATCAGGTACTGTTTGCTATCAAAAATAGTCGACATCCAGGCCTGAATTTTTTTTATCGGTACTTAAAAGCACTTGGAATTTTTGTAAAGGCTACAATCGGAACAAATCACAGGCTGTCAAGAACTAGGTGTGAGCTTCCTGTAGTTAAACACAAACTGGGAAGCATACACGAGAATGATAATAGTTGAACCAAGTACATATCAACAACCGAAGACGGAACGTATCCGGAACGACTGCTACTCGTCTGCGTTATCCACTGTCTGGATTTGCCACGAGGAACTGTTAAAATGTACTTAACACCTGACGTCACGATCTTATATAGAATACCTCTCCTAGACCAGGTACCCCACCCCAAATCCGAACTTGGTGCTCGCTAATTTCCGCTCCAATCCCAGTGCGCGACTTGTGCCCAACTAAATGGTTCATTACGGTACGTAGCTATTTTCCCACTTACTCTTTTCGATAAAGATTCCTATTGGTAGCAATAAGAGAATAGACACTTTCTACGGTGTTCCACTTGTATCAGAATGAAAATTCATTCGAGTAGTTTTCTGAAAGAAATTGATCCAGACCAATGTTTCTTTCCAAACAAGCGAAAGACGACTAAAGATGGTTGTGCACGAGGTTGGCAAACTCATCATGTAAATATTATTGCCTTGAAACCCCACTGTATACGACTGAATCAGGTTTCCCTAAAGCATGGTTAAGTGTAAGCCAAATGCATTTTAGACATGTGTAAATACTTGATGCGAAAGGGCATGAGTGAAAGAGAGAGAGCGAGAGAGACATAAAGCGAGAGAGAAAGAGAGAGAGAAAGAGAGAGAGAGAGAAAGAGAGAGAGATAGAAAGAGAGAGGAATAGATGGAGGGAGGGAGAGAGAAAAATTAGATTACACTTTTCATAAGTGAGCTCCGTGATTGGAAACATTTATCAAATCAGGGTAGACTTGTTGAAAAATATAATTTGTTTCCATGGCACACTTGATCTATATTGTTATCAATCAATCAATCAAAACCCTTCATCCGTGCTGAGAAAAGGTATTCAACAACTAGTTTTAGAACACGTATATCGTAGGCCAACGTTTCCAAAGTGGTCCACGATAGACAAGCGTCATTCTGGCTTGCCTCCACTCCAGGTCTATAAACGTATTCAGGTTACGTCCTTACGTCACGTACCTTGTGGGATTCCAGAGCAGGTAATTCCGAGGAATGCTATGATATATTTATTTATATACGTGTAAACACACACATGTGATACATACACGCATCTACGTTCACATAATCTCACACACACACACACACACACACACATGCATAGACATAGTAGTTGTGCATAGCAAGCGGTTTTGTCTAGATGATGTAACTTGCGCTGTATTTGGAATATAGTGAGGAAAGCTCTACGCTGGTCATCAACCCCACTCTCTGGTCCCAAGCTACCTTTGACCAGTGGCAAGACCTAAGTCAAGACGACTGGAGGTAACTAAAGAAGCAGACTCTCTGGTTCCACCTCCCTTGAGACCTGAGGGTTGCTTGAAACTTGAGGAATTCGATCGACTACCGTTTCCGTTCATCGCTTTGGAAGGAGAGTTCTTTACCTCTCGACTACAGCGACCCAAATACCTGCATACATACATACATATATATATATATACACACACACACGCACATACACACATACACACATACACATATTCATAAATAATATGTATATATGAATATGACTTGACTTCGCTCGTTCTCAATCTCCTAAGTTAGTCTGCCCCGTTGCAGCCTGTTATCCGAGATCACCGCGTGGAGGTGTAAAAGGGTCTTGGCAGCTCTGGTTTGCTGGCCCTGACGCTAGCAGTCAGCTATGGTTCGCTGGCCCTGACGCTAGCAGTCAGCTATGGTTCGCTGGCCCTGACGCTAGTAGTCAGCTATGGGTAGCTATGAGTAGCTGACTACTGCAGCTCATGCTCTGCTCAGCGTCTTGATCATATATATTAATATGTGTTTGTGTTTGTGTGTGTCTGTGTTTCTGTTTGTGTTTGTGTGTATGTGTCTGTGCGTGTGTGTGTGTGTGTGTGTTTGTGTGTGTGTGTGTGTGTGTGTGTGCATGTGTGTGTGAAAATTATATTGCAATAGCGAAAAAATAGTAATAGTCGGAATTTATAAATAAAACGCTTCTCTAGTTATATGAATCTCTATGGTGATTATGTTGATGCTAACGATGATATTAAACCTTTAGCCACGAGCTGGTAGATCGTGACCGTCTAACGCCCCTCGAACACAAGCTCGGGCCTCATCAGTTGGAGCTCCTGTAGAGGTTGTTGTGTTACACGCATCATGATATCGAAGAAGATGTAGGGGCCATAAACACATCGTTCGAGTATCCCTGAAGGGATGCTACCCAGGAATACATCGAAATAATTGAGAGAGGACAAACAGCAAAGAATGAGACAAGAATACATTGAATCCCTCTACTTCTTCTTCTTCTTCTTCTTTTTCTTCTTCTTGTTCTTCATCTTCTTTATCTTCTTCTAGTTCCTCGTTTTCTTCTTCTGTTTATTCTTCTTCTTCGTGGTTCGTCCTAAAAGAATCATGTGTAGAAGTTTAAAGCGAACCAGGAGTATTTAAGCGCATTATAGTCCGCCACATTCGGTTTCAGAGACATTTTCTAAATACGACTTACCTCCCATCTGCAATCTCCATTCTCTTAGCCAGACTACACTAGTGCAGCCTGTATCCAGGAACGCCACTTGGAGCCGGATCAGGGCCTTGGACAACTATGATTTTATGTCCCCTGATGCAGACAACCAGCTACGAGTTTCTTGCTGCAGTCAGCTAATTCAGAGCTCCAGTTTTGCCGCCTTCTATCATCCATGTTCCCTGTGTTCATGTTATTGATTTAATTTCTTGCGAAAGTCGGATGTGTCAGATAGAAAGCTGAAAATATTGCAGTCAAGCTGTAAACTACACACAACGCATTCCGATCTACGGAGAACATCTTGCTACTTGCAACGCTCTTTTTAGGGCTTATTAGCTGGAGATTCTTCTTGGTCGTACGCTTTCAGGAGTCAAATTGGATCTGGAGAATGCAGCGGTTAGCCTGAGGCCATTGGTTCTTCTTTCTTAAATGCTTTAAGTATCTTTCGTCATGCTATATCTGCAGGTCAGTCGCCATGATCAAGGCATGGACCTGGTGATGGCCATATTTGCTGTCTTTGTTCGACATATGTTGAACACCTTTTTAACACACCTCCAGTACTCATTTCATTATTGTCGCAGACACATTTTTCGTTATTTCCTATCCCAAGTTTGTTGATCAAATGGCAACTCAATTCATCGTGCTCTGTGTGGAGTACAAATACCACCAACAGTGTACGTCCATTGAGCTGACAATATGCGACATTTCTTCATTCTCTATGTTTTGTGTTGGCTATGTTGAATAGTCACGCTTTTAAAAAGCAAGGTGATATAAAAAAAAGGTCTATAAATATAAACCACATCCGCGAGAAAAGTTGTTTGTTCTTTCTTTAATATTTTATGATTATTTTCAATCATGACCTCCTGTTGGAATCTGTCGCGGAAGACCAGTTAAGAGGCTGTCTTGCTACACCGTAGCTAAAGAGGGACCACAATCAACGGCACGTTCGTCATTGGAACACGTCTGATCGTGTAATCATGAAAAAGAACACAGAAAGAGGAAGAAGAATTATAGGAATCCACAGTGTAATGTGAACAAATATTCTTATTGAATCTCTTTGAGCAGTTTGTGAAATGTAGAGAGTGATGATTATTGTAGTTGGCTGGTTGCACACACTCCTTATCGGCATTCGCGTGACCACGACGAGGTTTTCTCATTCCTCAGAGCTTACATAATTTGTTTATGAGGTCAATAACAAAGCTGATACTCATGGTCGATAGATTACACAGTACTACAACAGGGGAAGACAATGTGAGAAGGAACTAAGATTAAATGATTACATCTAGAGGAAGAAAGACCAGCCCAGGACCGTGTATGCTGGCTGGATGTTGTCCATAGCCTATACACCGAGAGGACCGACGGCTTTGATTGATTGGTTGATTGATTGGTTGATTGATAGACAACAGGCAGAAATATTCAAACAGCTCCCAAAATACGCGATGAATACAAGACTGAGAGAATACCGCCAAGATAAGATTCTTTGACAAAAAGGAAAAGAACTTGTGGCCTCTATACTAGACCTCGTATAGATAAAGGCAGGGCCTCTAATCATAAGCTGCATATTCCACCATGAACGAAAACACAATTCTTGGAGTTGATAGACAACAATAGATTTGACGTAAAAAGGAAATCCAGCCAGACAAACAGAGAAAATGCAGAACCTTAGAATTTATTCAAACGATATATCCAGCCAAAGAATGAACTCGCATATACACAAATGGATCAGCAACGAGTGCTTCAAAAAACTGAGAAACTTGAGGGGAGAGGAAGAGAGAAAAAGAAAGAGAGAGAGAGAGAGAGAGAGAGAGAGAGAGAGAGTGATTTTGCACAAAATAAATTAATGGACAGGAATTGCAAATCTCAATGGCACCTGAGAGATTTTGAAAGATCCCCAGAGTTGAGACTGCAATAGGCCTGTTGGAAAACATGAATCATGCTAGAGACAAGATAGATTTCCTTGTACATTCCCTGTCAGTCATTATGGCCTTCAAAACAGAACACCCACCCACTCCCACGGCAACAAAAGAACGACCAAATGAACAGCGTGTCAGAGATTCTCTTCAAGGCAGCTTCAATTTCAACAAATTGACAGTGCAGTGAATTCTTTAAGATACATGGTAATCAAGCAGGTAGACATAGTCAAAGAAGATGGAAGTAAAACCATAATTTAAGATAATGATCAAATTAAACTAGACGAATGGCACAGAGAACACACAGAATCTGGTATAGCAGACATCGATGACCGTGAAGAGGCCAAGTGAAAATATTCAAACTACGAACAGGATACTGCAGAACGAAAAATCATCATGTTCATAAATATTTAAAAATTATGTTCATAAAGTTTTAAAAAATCATCTGGTCCGAAAATTAAAACGCCTGTTTATAAAATACAAAATCATCTGTTCCTAAAGTTAAAAAGCCTCTGTTTATAAAATACAAAATAATCTTTTCCTAAAGTTAAAAAGCTTCTGTTTATAAAATACAAAATAATCTTTTCCTAAAGTTAAAAAGCCTCTGTTTATAAAATACAAAATAATCTTTTCCTAAAGTTAAAAAGCCTCTGTTTATAAAATACAAAATAATCTTTTCCTAAAGTTAAAAAGCCTCTGTTTATAAAATACAAAATAATCTTTTCCTAAAGTTAAAAAGCCTCTGTTTATAAAATACAAAATAATCTTTTCCTAAAGTTAAAAAGCCTCTGTTTATAAAATACAAAATAATCTTTTCCTAAAGTTAAAAAGCCTCTGTTTATAAAATACAAAATAATCTTTTCCTAAAGTTAAAAAGCCTCTGTTTATAAAATACAAAATAATCTTTTCCTAAAGTTAAAAAGCCTCTGTTTATAAAATACAAAATAATCTTTTCCTAAAGTTAAAAAGCCTCTGTTTATAAAATACAAAATAATCTTTTCCTAAAGTTAAAAAGCCTCTGTTTACAAAATACAAAATCATATTTTCCTAAAGTTAAAAAGCCTCTGTTTACAAAATACAAAATCATAACCATTCCTGGACAAGCCACGTGTAGATCAGGAAGAAGAAGATGAAAAAGAAGAAGAAGAAGAAGAAGAAGAAATAAGTAGGTGCAGTAATTTTCGTAATGTCAACAGTTTCCTGCAAAAATGAGGGCAGCAAACAAACCACCAAAAAAAAAATCCATGAAAAAGAAAATGTTCTACAAAAAATTGCAGAAATGCACATTTTGTTCAATATTTCTCTTTTTTTATATGAAAAGAAAAAGGATCTTTATTTCCGGTAGAAAAAAAATGTCAAAATTCCATAAATGTGTAGAGCATTTCAAATTGATTGAGCATGTGGAATGAGTGATTGAAGACACTAAAGCTTATGAGCCGCATGCAGACAGTTTCAGGAATGTTTACCTTTTTATCATTTTATTTCTCTAGTGTCAATTGTAAAGTGACTTCGAATGACCTTGTTGGCTGCATATGTAATGAAAATTTTCTACACATTTTTACAGATGCCATTGGGTTTGCAAAGGGACTAGACATACAAGTTAGAAAGCAAAGAAACGCAGTGTAATTACGAGGTTTCTACTACGGTCTCTTAGACATGGCCAAGCTGTTGAAGAGAGATATTCAAACAGCTGCAACAACTTCATTTTCTATTTGACTTCCTGTAGGATATATGCAATGTAAAGAAAATACGACAAACAGACGAAACACAACGACGAAGTCACAGCTCAGACCTTTAACAGTCTGGTCATTCCAGTCACGGTATATGTATGCGAGGTGTGGAACCTACGAAATCGTCACATTGGTGGTTCCAATTTACTCAATAAGCGTTGGAGCGTAGAACACTGCCAATCTCACTATTGGGAACACATCCGCAACACCGCCATCAGGAGTTAAAACTGCTTTAATGGCGTCGTAGAAGTCGCTGCTAAGAAAGTACAAGTAGACAGGCGACGTTATACGCTTGCCTAACAATTGACGGACATTTAAAGCGACGTCATGATAGCCTCGCACATTTCATCATCGCCCAAGACCTCAACCAATGAAATGGAGAGATGACCTGCAACGAACCCTAGGTCCGACATGACACTTAGAGGCAAGAAACAGAGATGACTTTGGATGTCATTTGTCTAACTGGCATTTGTCTAACTGGCATAATGCACATGACATGACTGAATGAACACAACGATTACAATATCTACCGAAGATGTACTGATACGATTTGGAATATGCATAATAGTAATAGAAATACTGATGCTGAAGATATCTTTTCTGAACTGATGACACTTGTTCGATCGACGATATCCAAAGTCTGTGCTGTCCCAAGAACTCTATCTTTTCACACTTCAATGTGCTGCTACAATGTGACACTTGACTGTGCTGTCACAAGGACTGCTTCTCTTCACTGTGCTGTCACAAGGAATGCTTGCCTTCACTGTGCTGTAACAAGGACTGCTTCTCTTCACTGTGTTGTAACAAGGACTGCTTCTCTTCACTGTGCTGTCACAAGGACTGCTTCTCTTCACATTTCATTGTGTTGCCACAAGGTCACACTTTACTGTGCTGCCCCAAAGTTACACTTTACTGCGTTGCCACAAGGTCACACTTTACTGCGCTGCCACAAGGTCACTTTAATGTGCTGCCACAAAGTCACACTTTACTGCGCTGTCACAAGGTGACACTTTACTACTGCGCTGCCACAAGGTCACACTTTACTGCGCTGTCACAAGTCACATTGTACTGTGCTGCCACAAGGTCACATTTTACTGGGCTGCCACAAGGTCTCATTTTACTGGACAAGAGGTCCAGCTTCTGAGATGGAACCCGACTTCTGAGGACAAGAGGTCCAGCTTCTGAGATGGAACCCGACTTCTGAGGACAAGAGGTCCAGCTTCTGAGATGGAACCCGACTTCTGAGGACAAGAGGTCCAGCTTCTGAGATGGAACCCGACTTCTGAGGACAAGAGGTCCAGCTTCTGAGATGGAACCCGACTTCTGAGGACAAGAGCTGGAACCCGACTTCTGAGGACAAGAGGTCCAGCTTCTGAGATGGAACCCGACTTCTGAGGACAAGAGGTCCAGCTTCTGAGATGGAACCCGACTTCTGAGGACAAGAGGTCCAGCTTCTGAGATGGAACCCGACTTCTGAGGACAAGAGGTCCAGCTTCTGAGATGGAACCCGACTTCTGAGGACAAGAGGTCCAGCTTCTGAGATGGAACCCGACTTTTGAGGATAAGAGGTCCAGCTTCTGAGATGGAACCTGACTTTTGAGGACAAGAGGTCCAGCTTCTGAGATGGAACCCGACTTTTGAGGATAAGATGCCCAATTTTTGGCTATATGACCCACCTTATTTCAGACCTAAATTCTGGAAATAAGGGATCAGTCTTACAGGAGTCAGACCCAATTTTGTTGATAAGAGATCAGACGTGCTGGCGTCAGACCTAATTTCTGTGAGTATTAGAATTCATTATTGGACGTGAGATACCTGATTTCTGTGGGTATTAGAACTCACTATTAGACGTGAGATACCTGACTTCTGTGAGTATTGTTATTGTTTAATGCTCACAATGAGTAAGTTTACTCTGTTGTATGCCCTTAAAAGTACATTAAGGGGATGGGCCGTTGTAGTAGCTGTCCTCAGATCCCGAACATACTAATAAAGCCGGATCGGGATCCTCCAGGCGGTTGTACTATGCGTGGCGCTCACTAAACTTTGAAAACAGCCTGTTTCCAAGGAACGCTACATGGAAGAGAGAGTGTGGGGTTGGTCAGGGCCTACTGCCTGAACCTGGCTCGACGTCCCGGTCAATATGTTGTGCCTGACAGGACAAGCTGTGGGTATAAGATCTAACTATTGGACGAGAGATACCTGACTTCTGTGGGTGTAAGATCTAACTATTGGGCGAGAGATATCTGACTTCTGTGGGTGTAAGATCTAACTATTGGGCGAGATATATCTGACTTCTGTGGATGTAAGATCTAACTATTGGGCGAGAGATACCTGACTTCTGTGGGTATAAGATCTAACTATTGTACGAGAGATACCTGACTTATGTGGGTGTAAGATCTAACTATTGTACGAGAGATACATGACTTCTGTGTGTGTAAGATCTAACTATTGTACGAGAGATACCTGACTTCTGTGGATGTAAGATCTAACTATTGTACGAGAGATACCTAACTTCTGTGTGTGTAAGATCTAACTATTCTATGAGAGATACTTGACTTCTGTGTGTGTAAGATCTAACTATTGCAGGAGAGATACTTGACTACTGTATCTTCTTCTTCTTCCTTCCTCGTTCGTCTTCAGACCTCAATTCCAATGACTTCTAAAACTGTGGGGCCCGACTACTGTTTAAACTGGAAAGCACCCCGGCTGGGCCACCCACCGTTCCTTGTTCTGTATCAGCATTTCATTTTTGTTACAATTTGAACTTTAAATATACCACATTCTGCGAAGCTTGTCCGAATGACCGCGCCATTATAGTGATTGCCTCTCACGGCAAATATGATAAGATAATTTTCTCATTAACTGGACGCTCTAGACCATCCATACGTTAATGTGTAGCTGCACTGTTGGATAGCAAGCACATGTTTTACCAACCTCATCTCTGCCGTCTCTTTGATCAACAAAATGGCTCAGTCCTTTTATCTTCCAGATCCTTCGTCCCTTTTGTTGAAACGAAAGTCCATCATAGCGTTTCGTTTACTAAACCAGCTTTTATGAAATCCTGATCGAAGTGTGAGTTCAAACTAATGGTTTTTTCACATGGTCAGGTTCGCAGCCACATGCACAAACTTCTTTGGTTGCCTATTACGAAATGATGGGAAGGAAACAATTATTACACAGAACCACTCGGTAATTCTATTTGCCAATAAAAGCGTCAAGAAATCGCAAAACCGGATTGCGTGATTGCAACTATGTTGGGTTGGTTTTGTATAGTACTACACACATGAATGTTTTATGTCTGCTGTAATTAGTTTTGCACAAGAGTTTAGGAGAGTTTTCTGTCTGCTGTGATTAGTTCTGCACAAGAGTTTAGGAGTGTTTTCTGTCTGCTGTAATTAGTTCTGCACAAGAGTTTAGGAGTGGATTCTACCAACTGTAAAATAGTGCAGTACAAGAGTTAAGGGGTGGTTTCTGTCGACTGTTTTTTATCTGAAAAATTGTTAAATCGCTCCTCATAGGTCAGATGCAGGATTTCAAAACTATAATCATGCAGGATCCCAAAACTACAATCATGCAGGATCCCAAAACTGCGATCATACAGGATCCCAAAACTACAATCATACAGGATCCCAAAACTACAATTATGCAGGATCCCAAATCTACATACAATCATGCATGATCCCAAAACTACAATCATGCAGGATCGCAAAACTACAATCATGCAGGATCCCAAAACTACAATTATGCAGGATCCCAAAACTACATACAGTCATGCATGATCCCAAAACTGCAATCATAGAAGATCACAAAACTACATACAATCATGCATGATCCAAAAACTGCAATCATACAGGTTCCTAAAACTACATACAATCATGCATGATCCCAAAACTACAATCATGCAGGATCCAAAAACTACATACAATCATGCAGGATCCCAAAACTGTAGTCATACAGGATCCCAAAACTACATACAATCATGCAGGATCCAAAAACTACATACAATCATGCAGGATCACAGAACTACAATCATGCAAGATCCCAAAACTACAATCATGCAAGATCCCAAAACTACAATCATGCAGGATCCTAAAACTACAATCATGCAGGATCCCAAAACTACAATCATGCAAGATCCTAAAACTACAATCATGCAAGATCCCAAAACTACAATCATGCAGGATTCTAAAACTACAATCATGCAGGATCCCAAAACTACAATCATGCAGGATCCTAAAACTACAATCATGGATCCCAAAACTACAATCATGCAGGATCCCAAAACTATATACAATTATGCAGGATCCCAAAACTACAAACAATCATAAAGGATCCCAAAATTACATACAATCATGCAGGATCCCAAAACTACATACAATCATGCAGGATCCCAAAACTACAATCATGTAGGATCCCAAAACTAGATACAATCATGCAAGATCCCAAAACTACAATCATGCAGGATCCCAAAACTACACACAATCATGCAGGATCCCAAAACTACAATCATACAGGATCCCAAAACTACATACAATCATGTAGGAAGCGAAAACTACATACAATCATGCAGCATCCCAAAACTACATACAATCATGCAGGATTCCAAAACTACATACAATCATGCACGATCCCAAAGCTGCAATCCTACAGGATCCCAAAACTACAATCATGCAGGATCCCAAAACTACATACAATCAAGCAGGATCCCAATACTAAATACAATCATGCAGGTTCCCAAAACTACATACAATCATGCAGGATCCCAAAAGTACATACACTCATGCAGGTTCCCAAAACTACATACAATCATGCAGGATCCCAAAAACAACAAACAATCATGCAGGATCCCAAAACTACATACAATCATGCAGGATCCCAAAACTACATACAATCATGCAGGATCCCAAAACTACATACAATCATACAGGATCCCAAAACTACATACAATCGTGCTCGATCCCAAAACTACAATCATGCACGATCCCAAAACTACAATCATACAGGATCCCAAAACTACATTCAATCATGCATGATCTCAAAACTACAATCATGCAGGATCTCAAACTACAATCATACAGGATCCCAAACTGCAAATCATGCTGTCTGGTTCTCTTCTTCTTCTTACGCTGTCAGACTTCGACCTTTATTTTTTCGAAAAAAGCAGCGGTCATCCTGAAGCTGTCGACACTGCAATAGAGCTTATCTAGTGTTGCCACTGGTGATGGCCACATCTGCTCTCTCTGGTCCTCGTATGTCGGGCAGTTTTGCAGCAAATGCTCAGCGGTCATTTTCCCGGTACCACACGGGTATTCGTCGGTGCCACCTATCTTCAATTTGTTGAATAGGTGGTACCTGAGTCTTTTGTGGCCAGTGCGAAGTCTGAAGACCACGACCTGCTCTCTTCTGTTCAACTAATAATAGGCATCGTTTTTTGTGTAGCCAGTATGTTCGGTTTCCCATTTTCCCATGGTCAAACTCTAATAAGCCGTTTTGACTCTTCGTATGTCATACTAGTATCTGGTTGTGGTAGTCTTGCACCTTTTTTTGCCAGTCTGTCTGCCTCCTCGTTGCCTTGGATATTGCAGTGGGATGGAACCCACTGTACCACTACCCTTTTTGGTGTAGACTGCTGGCATAGTTGACAGAGTACTGCTCTTAAATCATTAAGTTCAGTATTTTTCTGGCTTTTTAGTGCTGTGACTACGGCCAGGGCATCTGTAAGCAGGACTATTTGGCTTTCATTCTTCTTACCTGTCATCATTTCTTCCACTGCCGCCCTCAGTGCCTCTGCCTCCGCTCTGAAATTGCTTGTGTATTTTCCAGTAGCCAATGACAGTGTTATTTTTCTGCCATTTGGTAGGCTCAGGATAGCTCCTGCCCCTCCGTTCTGTGTTGTGTTTGTTACAGAACTGTCGGTGTATGAATGAGTCCAGTCCATGCTTGGGTAGTTTTTTGTTATGTAGCTCAGGGTTGTATCTCTTCTTTTTTTCAGTCTGACAGTTTTTGTTTCCAATACCTGGTATATTTTCTACCACCTCTGGAAATATATCCTGCCTCCAGGTAGGTTTTCGTACAGTAGGGATGGGCTTTGGTGTTGTTAGTGCATTGATAGGGTCTTCGTGCATCTTTGCTTTGTCTATTTCTGCAAAGTTTCTCCGCTTTAGTTTCCCATTTCCGAAATTGTTTAGTCTCTGGTGCGTTGGATGTTCAGTCAGTCTTCTGAGTTTCTCTACTTGCTGCTGGGCTCTGCAGTCTCTTCTGTCGGTCATGGATTACAGTTTTGTTATCTTTTCAAGTTCTACAATTGGCGTTGACTTCATGCTTCCTGTTTTAACTCTCATGGCTTGGTTTTGGAGTTTGCTAATTTTATCGAAGTTCGCCTTTGCTGCTGTTGTCTATGCCGCAATGCCATATTCGAGAACTGGTCTCACTCTTCCAGTGTACAGTTTCTTTAATATACTTTCGTCTGCTCCCCAGCTTGTGCCAGCAAGTTTCCTCAAGATTGCCATTCTTTCTCTGGCTCTCATTCGGTTTCTCTCGATCTGACTTTTCCATGTCATGCGCCGATCAAATGTGACTCCCAGATAGTTTGGGTTGTCGTTTAGCTGCAGGTATTTGCCATTAAGACTTAATTTGGTGTTTTGGGGTTTGTTTGATAGCGAAAATATCGTACATGTCGTTTTTTCCTCGTTTATTGTGACCAGCAATGAATTCGCCCACTCTTCCAGCGATGTTAGGTCCTGCTGCATCCGATTACTTGCTATGGTGAGATTCTTTTCAGAGGTCCACATAGCCAGATCGTCTGCAAACATTGAGCTATGGACTCTTCTTGGCATATTCTCTGTTATGTTATTTATATACACCAGGAAAAGTGTGGGTGACAGTACTCCCCTCTTGGGGTACTCCCTGCTCAAGTGTCACCTTTTTGCTCATCTGCCCTTGTATTTGAACTCTGGCTGTTCTTTTTGTAAGGTAGTGGTTGATCCACTTGTACATTTTTCCACAAACTTCACTTCTTCGTAGCTTGACTTCAAGTCCCTCTTTCCAGACTTTGTCAAATGCCTTTTCTAGGTCCACCCAAACCGCTACTGTGTGTTTTTGCTCCTGGTAGGCATCTTCTATTTCCTGGGCAAATAGGGTGACCTGATCCTCAGTGGATCTGTGCTGTCTAAAGCCTGCTTGCTGTGGAATTAGAATATTTTTTTCTTCCAGATGCCACATCAGTCTGGCGTTTATCATACATTCTATCAGTTTTCCTACACAGCTCAGTAGGCTGATAGGCCTGTATCCATTTGGATCTGTTTTATCTTTTACTTTCTTTGGTACTGGTACAAGTATTGCGTCTTTCCATGCCTGGGGTACAATACCCCTTTTCCAGCTTTGGTTCAGGACTGATAGTAATTTCCTCTTTGCTGTTTGGCCCAACCCCACCAGCATTTCGTTTGTTATCCCATCTTTTCCGGGAGATTTCCTTTTCTTTAACGTTCTCATGGCCTCTTCCATTTCATTCATTGATGCAGTCTGGTTAAAATAAAATGTATCCAATAGAGAAGAAAACCCGATCCTAAAAATGTTGTGCTGAAATCGGGTGTGTAGGGTCGAAAGGCGCCGATATCACAGTCTCACTGTAAACTACGACACAACGTCAGAAATGTCCTGTTCAGGACGAACAGCGAAGATAAAGAAAATCTGGATGCCGTCCATTTCTTTTTATTCCTCTCACGTGGTCTGAAATAACCAAAAAGAGCATGTCTTGAGAGTGAAAGGAGACTATTTTCGTTTTACAAAATATAATCCTTAAAGAGAATGACGAGTTTTGAGATATAACTCTTTTACACGAATGAGAATTCTGTCACAAACAGAGCATAGGATAAGAAACTTAGTCTTAGACTCCATATCCCGCTTTAATTATGGTTCTAAAAGCAGACCTATCAGTATAGACATGTATCCATTCTTTTGGGTAGGTGTCAGTCGTTCTCTGTGATGCTCTCATAAGACTGACTGGATCAGCACTTCTTGTTGTATTATCTGTTAGTTTTGTTTGAATTTCTTGTATTTTTAAACATGTATTTGGTGGTAAATTTCTTGTTGCTCTTTGCGTTTCTTGTTTTTTGTCTGGGACGTGATGTCTGTCTTTAATCCTACTGACGTGGTGGAGGACTGACTTGTTTTATTCTCTGCTTTTGCTGCCATTTTTCTACAAGCCTTCTGTCGGGGTAGTCTTTGCTCATTCTTTTACTCCTCTCATAAACTTCCACAGCAGCCACATCTCATCGCATCTCAATTGGTTCCACATTCACATGAATTTCACATGCCGCAGTGGGCGTTGACCTCATTGCTCCACTAATAAGGCGCAGGGCATTGTTCTACACTCTGTCCAGGGACTCTGCGTTAGTCTGTGAGCATGTTGTTAGGAGTGCATTGCTGTGTTCTAAAGCAGAGCGTACATATCCAAGATACAATCCTCTCAGAGTATCCTTGTCTGACCCACATGCTGTACCAGCGAGTCTCTTCAATAACTGTAACTACCACAATGCTTTATTTTTAACATTTTTAACATGTTTCTTGAGACTGAGCTGTCGGTCTAGAATGACTCCAAGATATGTAGGCTCTTCCTCTCTGTGCAATTTCTGTTTGCCGAATCTCAGACTGATATTTTTCTTGGCTACTTTATAGCTATTGGTAAAGATAGTGTAAACAGTCCTTTTCACAATTTATCTTCAGTTTCCACATTTGACAAATACTCATGCAGTCTTCTCGGGTCTCCATTTAATCTTTGTGCTGCACTTTCTACATCTTCATGGCTCTACCATATTGCCAAATCAGCAGTAAACATGGCTGTTTCAGCTTTGATGTGTTTGGCCAGGTCATTTATGTAAATGGGAAAGGCAGTGCAGCTCAAAGCAGAGCCCCGTGGTAAGTCTTCCTCTAAGACTTCTTTAGTGGAGACTGCATTGTTCAACTTTGTCTGGATTGTTCGGCCAGTGAGGAAATATTTTATCCAGCTGTACAGCTTTCCGCTAATCATGAACAGCTGGTTTTCGTGCAACTACCTTTTCTGAAGCCTGCCTGTTCATGGCAAAAGATTTCTGATCTCTCCGGGAACCAGGAAAGACGTGCATTAACTATTCTTTCTGCTAATTTTCCAAGGTAGGATGTTAATGAGATGGGACGTTAATGAGATGGGACATTAATGAAATGGGACGGTAGCTTTTTGGTTCATCTGGAGGTTTGTTGTCTTTCAGGATGGGGATAACATGCGCATTCTTCCAGTCTTTGGGCAGTTGTCCATTTCTCCAAGTCATGTTGATTGACTTGAGGACTGTTTCTTTCCCCAATGAGCTCATGTGAGTTATCATTTCATTATGTATTTTGTCTGGCCCGTGAGACTTTATAGGTTTTCATTACTTCAGACCTTGTTGAAATTCTTGTATACTGAAGTCATCTTCAAATATGGAGGCACTAGCGGTTGGGGCTTTCTCTTGACGTTTCAAGTGTCCTAGACCTTATTTGTCCAACTCAAAAAGCTTTCCTGCTCTGTTCGCAGAGGCAAAGTACCGGTTGGAGTGGACAGCATTTTTCTGGTCTTTAGTTATTATTCCTCTACCGTCTATCACTGGCTTCGGATTTGTTATCCTCCTGTTTCCAAACAAACTGTCCTTCAATGCCCATGATCTCTTCCTTTTGTGCTTCAGGTCAAGTTTCGCTTATGTTGGTGACCATTTTTCATGTTTTGCACTCTTAACTATGAGTTTGATCTTTGCACATAATTTGTTGTAGAAGATCTTTGATTCTTGTGATGGTGCTCTCTCAAGCACTGTTCTTGCTTCATTTATCTCATACAGCTTGCATTTCTTAAGTGTAGAATGGCCTGTATGACTTCCTACTGCCCATTGCGATGCATTGTGATGCTGCATTCAGAATAGCTCTTGTCACCCCATTATTGAGTCATAATACACGGCTGCTGTCAATATAACCAAGCAAGTAGTCAGATGATGTTGGTATAGTCTTCACCAAAGTTCTGGTTTTCTGTTTGTACATGTTTTACTTGGAATGGTTATAGCGATGAGGATATTTACTTTCATATACCAAATAAAACGCAAAATGATTAACAATAACATTCATTTCCTTTTCACAAATTGAATCTCTTTATCTATACAATGTACATGGCACAACAGATTGAGGAGTCACTTCTTCTCTAAATTCAGGGGAATACGTGTGTCCGGTCAGGCCCAACAGATTGAGGAGTCACTTCTTCTCTAAATTCAGGGGAATACGTGTGTCCGGTCAGGCACAACAGATTGAGGAGTCACTTCTTCTCTAAATTCAGGGGAATACGTGTGTCCGGTCAGGCCCAACAGATTGAGGAGTCACTTCTTCTCTAAATTCAGGGGAATATGTGTGTCCGGTCAGGCATAACAGATTGAGGAGTCACTTCTTCTCTAAATTCAGGGGAATACGTGTGTCCGGTCAGGCACAACAGATTGAGGAGTCACTTCTTCTCCAAAATCAGGGGAATATGTGTGTCCGGTCAGGCACAACATACTGACCAGGACGTCGCGTCAGGGTCATGCACAATATACCGACCAATACCATTACCTCTCTTTCATGTAGCGTTCCATTTAAACAGGCTATTTTCATGGCAGTCTGTCTAACGTGATTATCGTAGTAGTGAGTGTCATGCAGATGAAGCCAGTCATTGCACAGCCGACTGAAGGACCATGTTCCGCCTTATTCAGCATGATCGGGATGTGAGGAAAGCTACTATAATCCGTCACTTAACAGCCTTTTCAGGGCGCAAAAAAGAGTACTTCTACTTATTCTGGACATTAAACAACATCAGCCATAAATTCAAGATTGACACTTCGGATATGTGTTCATGGGACACACGATTTATAAAATTTAAATACGTGTTACACGCCAGTTTGGAGAGCAGAGTAATCATGGTTAAGTGAAACATCATGATCAAGATGCCACCTCTCTTTCTCGTTCACGCGCTTGGAAATAGGATGTGTTACTTCAGTCTGATCAAAGAGGTTGTCATCGTCCATGTAATCCCCAAAGTGTTGAGCTTACTTAGAAGCTTCGCATTGCACTACAGCCATGAGGACTCATGTTGACCTTTTCAAATACACTGGGAGCCACTAACTTACTACAAAAGAGATGCCATCAAAGACTAACTCAGCTCAGCTCGAAAAGCTTTGAGCAGCAACAACTACAAACCTGCCAAGCATCAATTGGTGAAAGAAGTAACACTACACGTCAACCTGCCTCTTTCCACAATAAACGGCATGGCGTTTTTTAGAGCCTCGATGTGACCGATGCATATATTAGTCATATACATCGAAACTTGAAGCCGAGCAAAGAAGACTCACATACTAACCTCATGACACATTCTTGATCCAGTGCATTAAATAAAATATGTTTTTAACATTCAACAGAAAGTGCATCTCGTTTTTACTTCTTTAATTCATTGAAACGCATGTGTATTTTAAACCAATTTTTGTAAAGCCAAATTAAGGTCAAAGTAAAGCTAAACACATTTTATTTCGTCAATCGATCAAATTGCAATCAGAAAAAAAAACCAACTATATTTTTTAAATATCTCACTTCAGCTCAAGACAAAAGCAAATTAAAAGTCTGACTAGTTTTGAGAAGCTAATCAATATCAATTTTAAAATACATAAAAACACATATAACGAAGTTAATATCTACCCAATATGTAAAGTAACACCTTACAAACCACGCTCACCCCCCCCTCTCTCTCTCAATCTCTCTCCCTACCTACCCCTACTCTTTTTTTCCTCCCTCCCCAAGAATGTCAAACGAATTTTCTAACGCAAATCGAGAACAATCCAATTTTCTTAAATTTGGCTCTAAGAAGTCCAAGTTGGCAACTCGACTGCAAATTCCCAATGAGAAATGTAAGCGTCTGTCAATGGAAGTGACAGATCTATGACTAATCGGGTTTAATCTCTCGCTGCTGGGGGTTTTCCCGTCGTAGCCAAGATAAATAAGATTTGGATTAAAACTCAGATGCCATTTTTATTCAGGTTTTTTCCAGGGTAAAAGTCGTTATCAGTGATAGTTGCAGACAGGTGTGCCGACACAACTGCAGTTAGCACACGGTTCTTGAATGTTGTGACATGAAATCTCATCTAATCTCAATTGTTCCATCTCCGCCTATCTCTCTTTCCCACTACTTTCACTTTTATACTCTTTCTCTCCCTTTCACTTCTTTTCAATCTTTTGCACACTCTTTCTCCGTTCCTGGGGTGCACTTTTGCTCTCCTTTTCAATCTCGTTCTCTTGTTTTCTCTGCATCCCTGTCACATGTGGTCTCTGGGCATCTACCTATCTCCTTGTCTCATTCTTTCTGTTTCTCTTGCTTTCTCTCTCTTATTCTCTCAGATGCGCCCCCCCCCCCCAATCTACTGTGTCCAATCTCTTTCCTTCACTTTCTCTCACTTTCTCTTTATCCCGTTTTCTCTCTCTTTCTTTTGACCTTGCTCCCTATATCCTTTACACATCGGCTTTCTGGTCCACTTTATCTCTCATTCTACCTCGTTCTTTATGTTCTCCTACTGTCTCTTTCTTCATCTATCATGGACTCTTTCAACTAATATCTGTCTATCTCTCTCCCTCTCTCTCTCTCTTTCTCTCTCTCTCTCTCTCTCTTTCTTCCGTCATCTCTCATATACTCTCTTACCTGATTTAATTTTCTGCCTCTTTTTCTTTTTCTAGCTTTCTCCCAATGTCATTAAATTTTCTCGTTTTGTCACTTTCTTTTGCTGCATTTTTTCTTCTTTCTATCTAATTTTCTATTCTTCTTCTTCGTTCGTTCTCAATCTCCCGCTACCAAACCCTGAAACGGCTTAAGTAGCAGAATGTAGTCCAGAGAACGGAGTGCGTTGTGTCGTAGTTTACAGCTTGGCTGCGATATTTGCACCTTTCGGTCCAACACATCCGACTTCAGCAAGCATTTTTTGAGTACCGGGTTAGCATTCCTTCTTTGATCCATTCTCCTTAGCCAGTCTACACTGCAACAGCCTGTTATCCAGGATCACCACGTGGAGGTTTAGAAGGGTCTTGGCAGTTCTAGTTCGCTGGTCCTGACGCTAGCAGTCAGCTATGGGTCGCTGACCACTGCAGCATCTTGATCCCTAATTTTCTATTCAATTCAATTCATCCCGTAACCTATCAGGTCGTTGGGACACACTTGAAGACATTTCGATAATCCCACGCCATCTCTCTCTTACTCTGTCCGCTGCCGCCAGTCGTGCCTCACTGGGAAGAAGGTTTGACCACTCAGTGATATTGTTTGCCCGCCTCTTCCTTGGACGACACAGTCTATAAGACTCGGTTCAGGTCGTTTTGCTGCGGAGCACGGCTGCGGTGCACTTCCGGTTGCGTTGTGTGTGTGCAAAGTTGGCGTTCCGCGCGCACGCGGCGAATCGATATTTAAAATGATCTTTGTAGAACAAATATTTAGGTGAGTGTCACATATTTGAACAGCACGTATACCACATTTATATATCGAGTAAAAGATCAAACTGCGTGTATATTAAAGTGGGTATAAAATATATATCATGAAGGTGATTGGTGGTGTATAAACCTGTGTTATTAAACAAACAGAGCAGTCATGTACATTTGTAATTGGTACATCTATGGGGAATGTGTTGATCTCATATGGAGTTTGAAGGTGCAATTGGCTTTATGGTGTCAGGTGTAGATAGGGGCATGGAGGTTTAGTGACGAGGCTGGTGGAGTGCTTTTTCCCAAATATGTTGTCAGGGGCAGATAGGTTCGGATTGTTTTGGTCTCATATGGATGGTCAAGGTACAGTTGGGGTTGTGGGAAAATGGGTTAGTGTTGCTGATGAAGATGTTGGTTGGTTAGGGTTATTTAATTTTCAGCGTTCTATATGACGTGGCGAGTAATCTTTGGTATTGACGAGGAGAGGAGTTGATCTCGAGAGAGGTTGTGTTTCGTGACGAAATACGAACGGTATTAACTACCTCCTCAGAGACTTCTCTCAAGCCAGAGTGGCCTAGTTGATTGGCTTGCTGCTCCTGGCAGTCAAGACAAAGAGCACTCAGGTCACTTTTCAAAACGGACCAAAGTAGGTTTGGTCTGATATGGGTGTTGACTGTGCACTGAGTTATAAGGTCAGGGGTTGATATATATCGAAATGTTTTGGTCTCATATTGATGTTGAAGGGGCAATTGGCTGTTTGGTTTCAGGTGTATATAGGTACACAAGATCTAGTGTCGTTGAGCGGGAGGCTGGTGGATTGCTGTTGGTTTTCTGCGTTCATATCGCTGAACGCGGCGAGTCATCTTGGGTATTGATATGGAGAGGAGCACACTTCGAGAGAGGTTGTGTTTCATGACGAAATACAAACGAGTATGAACTACCTCCTTAGAGCATTAAATTGCACTTCAAATGTTGAACTCGAACAAGAGTGAGCTAATTGAGTGAATTGCCGCTCCTGACAACCGGAGTGCTCATGTCACTTTTTCAGACTGGTCGAAAGTCGTTTTGTGATATCCCGAGGAGAAGGCATTTCTGAAAATGGACAAAAGGGACATTTAAAAAACCACCCCATCACCATCAAATTCTAAGATTGAATTTCGGTTGTCCTTTAGCCTTTTATCGCGGCATTTCTGACAGTCAAACATGCTCTTACCCTCATTAGTAATAACCCGGATTGATTCTCGAAGGAGACCGGCTAAGACCATTGATCGTATACACTATAAAATGTGTGTCGCAATTAAGGTAATCAAGGCAGAGTATGTATGCTTAGTGCAAGATATAAACTATCTGTATCAGTTTCGCACAATTGATAGTTGGATTTCCTACAAACCTATCTAGACAATCGAAATAGAATTCAAGCATACGTAATTTAGCGTATTAATAAACGAAAAAGCATATTTTTAGCGGTAGATTTCAGTTAATTGTCTTTTTACCCAGCTCTACTTCAAAAATATCGTCTGTTAGTAAACTGATTTTTTAAAAATCTGGGATAGTTTATTAATTTTGACGTGCCCTCCCCCGCAAGTGTTCTTACATTCTTTGTTGTATTTGTCAGGGTCTTTCCATAAACCACGGTACTTAACAATTTCATACTTTCACTAGTCATTGAAAAAAAGATCGTATTATCCCCTTATCATTGTGCGTCGGACACCGTATCACCAAATTGTTTTATAAAACTCACAGGCGTATACTCGATCCCCCTGCAATATGTTTGTAACCTAAACCAACGGACAGGTACCAGCGAAGTAGAGGCTTTGGCAATAGAATTTTGTGTCCCAAATAGATTAATATCCTTCTAGGGGTACTCCAGAGTTTGTTTTTTTCGGCATACTCTGGCATGAAAGGACCAATATCAGCTCTTCTCACCTTAATGTTTTTAAATATCGATATCTTTTCCGAAAAATGCTTTTTTAAATGGGTTAGTACCTGTATGTCCTATTCAACTAAACCAAGAGAATTTTCAGCGTAAACTGTGTCGAGGATCTGATGATCCGTTACCGGATATCTAAAGTTAGTATACTATGGGGTAAAGTGAGCTCAGAAAACTAGCGATTAATCGATCAGTTCTTTTGAGTTGTTGCTACGCACAGCCCTAAATGTATCTCAGAGTGACTCGACATCGAAATCACAATTTCAAATATTTTAGTTCAAGAAATATAATTTTGAAAATTAAAACATCCGTATAATTGAAAAAAAGGCACAATATAAATGCAAAGGTTTCCAAGGTAAAATTATTTTCATCACTCGAATGACGGTTCCATGACATTAAGGAAAATAATTACACAACTGTCCAAAGGTTGATACTCATTTTAATAATTAAAACATCTACGTAACTAAACCTCGATAAGATTAAACGGGCACAATCCTTTATTTTGGGCTTTCCTTTATCATTACCTTTTTTCAAAACTACTTATGTGCCTGTTTTCAATTGTTATTGACAAACACATTTTCATTTAGATTTGTCTACCTGTCATTTTGGTATGTGCGTATTCAGTTTAATAAATAAACAATTTAGAATAAATGAGATTTCACTGTCTAAAATTCTGAACAAAAACAGGACGGAGTTAAACATACCGTGCTGTGAAATTTCACTGTTACGTTACTCTAATTTTATAGCATTATTTTTTTTATAAGTGGCCAATATAGTTAGAAAGTACGACCTATGGCAACAAGATTCACAAAGTATGGTCACCTTTTTCAACCTAGTATTGCCTCATGCTGCAATACAGCCTGTCAGTGAACAAGAAGACTCGCCGCGTTCAGCGATATGAACGCAGAAAACCAACAGCAATCCACCAGCCTCCCGCCCTAACGACACTAGAACTTTTGTCCCTATCTGTACCTGAGACCATACAGCCTATTGCACCTTCAACATCCATACGAGACCAAAACATTCGGAATATATTAACCCCTGACCCCATAACTCAAAGTGTACACTCAACACCCATATCAGACCAAAACACGTTTGACCCGTCTTGAAAAGTGACCTGAGTGCTCCTTGTCTTGACTGCCAGAAGCAGCAAGCCAATCAACTAGGCCACTCTGGCTTGAGAGTAGTCTGTGAGGAGGTAGTTAATACCCGTTTGTATTTCGTACTGAAACACAACCTCTCTCGAGATCAACTCCTCTCCTTGTCAATACCAAAAGATCACTCGCCTCGTTCGACTATATGAACGCTGAAAATTCAATAACCCTAACCCTAACCCTAACCCACCAACATCGTCATCAGCGACACTCACTTACCCATAACCCCAATTGTACCTTGACCATCCACGTGAGACCAAAACAATCCGAGCCTGACTGCCCCTGACACCATATTCGGGGAAAAAGCACTCCACCAGCCTCGTCCCTAGACCCCCCCCCCTTGCCCCTACACCTGACACCATAAAGCTAACTGCACCTTCAATCTCCATATGAGACCAACACATTCCCCATAGATGTACCAATTACAACTTTATATGACTGCTGTGTCTGTTCAAATACCATCTCCTTCATCATATATTATATTTTGTACCCACTTAAACATACACGCAGTTTCATCTTTTAATCGATGTATAAATGTGGTATACGTGCTGTTCAAATATGTGACACTCACCTAAATATTTTTTATACCTAGATAATTTTAAAAATTGATTCTCCACGTGCGCGCGCAAAGCCAACTTTGCTCCCACACAACACAACCGCAAGTGCTCCGCAGCAAAACGACCTGAAGCGAGCCTTATCAAATCGACCACTCCCCCTCCCTTTTCTTTTTCCCTGTACGGAATCATTCATTATCGAATTTGTAATTGCTCTGGACCTTGTGACGTGTCCATACCATGACATCTTTCGCCGTTTTATAGCAATGAATCATCAAAAGCCCCAATTGCGTTTTCCACTCTTCGTCGTATTTTCAAGTTCGTGACACGATCCTTATATGTAACATTAAGAGTCTTCTAAAGCACCTCATTTCCATTGCATGTATTCTGTACTGGATGTTTGCAGTAATGGTCCAAGTCTCAGAGGCATTACACAAATAATGAGAGCACCAATGAGCGCATTGGTCTAACTTTTATGCTGAGGGCGAGCCGCTTATCCTGTCATATGAGATTCAAACGTGTAAACGCCGCTGTTGTCTGTGGTATTCTGGTAATTATCTCAGGTAGCGAGCCCTCATCAATGATCAGTGATCCCAGATACTTGAACCGGTGTACAGCTTCGAGTACCTGAACATTTACTTTTATTACAGATGTAAACCCTGCCGTGTTATTAGTCATCAGCTTTGTTTTGTATGCATTTATCTCCATGCCATAGCTTTGCGCGGTCTGTCCAATAAACTAATCAGCTCCTGGAGTTCCGTTTCCGTGCCTACCAGACCATCTATATCAGCTGCAAATTGTAGGTTTGTAATTGTCTTGTCACCTATTCTGACCGTACCAACATGTCCCTCCAGGGCCACCTCCATTATTATTTCCAAGAATACATTGAAGAGTGTTGGAGAGAGTATAAAACCATATCTCACCCCAACAGATGTGCGGAACAATTTGCCTAGTATTCCGTCTTCAGTAACTGCACTTGACGCCTTCTCATAAAGGTTCTCAATTACCTTCACAATATTACTATTGATCTTGTAATGATTCACTGCTGTCCATAGCGCCTCATGCCATACCTTGTCGAACGCCTTTTTGAAATCTATGAAGACATGATATATGTGCTGTTGATGCTCTAAGTATTTGTCATTCAATATCCGCAGATTAAATATCTGTTCAGTGGTGCTTCTTCCCGATCGAAACCCTGCTTGCTCTTCAACAATGATATTCTCTGTCTGTGGTTTTAATCTTTGGAGGGTTATTCTTAAGAAAACTTTGCTAAGATGACAAATGAGGCTAATCGTTCTATAGTTCTGAGACATGTTTAGGTTCCCTACAGACAGACAGATAAATGGATAGATAGATAGATAGATAGATAGATAGATAGATAGATAGATAGATAGATAGATAGATAGATAGATAGATAGATAGATAGATAGATAGATAGATAGATAGATAGATAGATAGATAGATAGATAGATAGATAGATAAATAGATAGATAGATAGATAGATAGATAGATAGATAGATAGATAGATAGATAGATAGATAGATAGATAAATAGATAGATAGATAGATAGATAGATAGATAGATAAGATAGATAGATAGATAGATAGATAGATAGATAGATAGATAGATAGATAGATAGATAGATAGATAGATAGATAGATAGATAGATAGATAGATAGATAGATAGATAGATAGATAGATAGATAGATAGATAGATAGATAGATAGATAGATAGATAGATAGATAGATAGATAGATAGATAGATAGATAGATAGATAGATAGATAGATAGATAGATAGATAGATAGATAGATAGATAGATAGATAGATAGATAGATAGATAGATAGATAGATAGATAGATAGATAGATAGATAGATAGATAGATAGATAGATAGATAGATAGATAGATAGATAGATAGATAGATAGATAGATAGATAGATAGATAGATAGATAGATAGATAGATAGATAGATAGATAGATAGATAGATAGATAGATAGATAGATAGATAGATAGATAGATAGATAGATAGATAGATAGATAGATAGATAGATAGATAGATAGATAGATAGATAGATAGATAGATAGATAGATAGATATGAGGGCAAGTCGCTAAAGATGTCACAAAGTCACAAGTGACAATTTTCTCATCGCTTTATCTGTGCATCAAAAACCTGTAACCTGTAAGTCTTTGGTCTGCTGTCTCAGCAACATTTGCAAGCCATATTCAACCTCGTCGTCATTCCAAAAACGTCTCCCGCCAAGGTGAGTTCGCGCATTATATTGTAGACTAAACCACGCGACCACGTTGTTGTAGCTGCTACACTGTCCATCGTTACTCGACTGCCAGCTTGAATCAGCCGTCAGGTCGGGCTTCATCAGCAATCTTTGAGCGCCCTTGAGGAAAGTATATCGACCGAGTTATGCACCACTTGACGCGACAAACACTTCTCAGTAAACCAAAAGCATTTCCTTATGAATATACTTTGCACGAAGTCCTTTTGCCTCTCCTCCACCGACCCACTTGTTTTGCTTTTTAATAATCCCCAACAGCACACTGTTCGTTGAATGTTTAGTCTGTAGGCCTGGACGCCATTTTGATCTCAGCTGCGTACTCGCATGCACCACCTAACGTCTGCTACTTACAATAATCAAAAAGCTGGATGCGTGCTGCCACCTAATTACATCTTTAGAAACAACTTACTACATTTTTCAGCTATCCCATACCGGTCTGTGATGATCTACTTACTGGCCTTATAAATTCTAGAATGTAAAATGGGCTTGCACGGTGTCCCGTACTTTCACAGAAAACTTTATGAATGGGGAAGGTTGAAGTATCAGCTAAATCCCGAACAGAGCCTCTAGCGTACCTCACTAAGTCTCCTCGTCAACTGTGCACTAACCCCGCCAAGCAAGAAGGAAACGTGAGAATATGAGCATAATTCATGAATGATCTGGGTTGTTGGGAGTGGCGGTTGAAGAAAAAGATGGACGATATAGAAAAACGATAAAAGATGAGGGAGCTTAGAAAAAGGTGAAGTAGGATATAAGAGAAAGGGGAATAGAATGGGATCTAAGAGAAAGGCAGTAGAGGATATAAGAGAAAGGGGAATCGAATGGGATCTAAGAGAAAGGTGAAGTAGGATATAAGAGAAAGGGGAATCGAATGGGATTTAAAAGAAAGGCAGAGAATATAAGAGAAAGGCGAATCGAATGGGATTTAAGAGAAAGGTGAAGTAGGATATAACAGAAAGGGGAATCGAATCAGATTTAAGAGAAAGGCAGGAGAGGATATAAGAGAAAGTAAGTCGAGAATCTAAAAGAACAGATGAATAGAATATGATCTAAGAGATATGAGAAATGGGGAATATAATAGTATCTAAGAGAAAGGAAGGATTTGGTTGAGAAAAAGGAATATGATCTAAGAGAAGGGAAGGAAAGGTTTAAGAGTAACGCGTTCGAAGAGAAAGGAAGGATAGGGTTTAAGAGAAAGAGGAACATGATCTAAGAGAAAAGGGTGTTGGGAGGTGGGGGGGGGGGGGGCGACAGTCTAAGAGAAATGAAGATTGGGATCTAGGAGAAAGAAGAGATCGAGTCTAAGAGAAATAGAGGAATAATATCCAAGAGAAAGGAGAGATAGGATGTAAGAGATAGGCGGGACAATGTCTCACTTTCTCACTTTCTACCGGGTTGTAGCCCAGTGCCGTAGTATGTATTTGTCTTTTGTCGTCTCACTTTCTACCGGGTTGTAGCTCAGTGCCGTAGTATGTATTTGTCTTTTGTCGTCTCACTTTCTACCGGGTTGTAGCCCAGTGCCGTAGTATGTATTTGTCTTTTGTCGTCTCACTTTCTACCTGGTTGTAGCCCAGTGCCGTGGTATATATTTGTCTTTCACCTCTCTGGTGGTCTGAGTGACGTTTTATCAAATTATACGGTAGGCGTAGTTTACACATTCAATCCATCTATTCTTCGGTCTACTCTAGCCCGTTTTCCTTATGTACTCGTGCAGAAGGTTTCATGAACAATGTGGTCTGGTTGTATTCTCACTTCTAAGAGAAATGTCAAACATGATTTTGGACACAGGTTTTCACACTTTTTGGGTTCGCGGCTCTCTTGATCTGTGCCATAACTCACTGCGGCTCATCTCTATACGAAAATCGATATCTATTGATAGACATTGGCTCATAATGTCGAGCCAAACACTTTTCCAAAGCCACTGCGACGAGCTTAGCCGAGGGCCGCGACGCCCATGGGAGCCGCGACACACAGTTTGAAAACCCCTGATCTAGGAGACGGAGGGAGGGACAGCGGGGAACCAGGAGTAACATAGGGGTTATGTGAAACATACTGATCAATAACCCCAGCCTCACTTCCTCGCAGGGTTCCTGGAAACATAATGTGTCACAGTATCCTGGTCAACGAGGCAGAGATCGACGGTATAATCCACATGGCAATCAGCTTGCTGAAGTCCCTCGCATTGCATTGCAGCCAAGAAGAGCCCAGTTCACCTTCTCAAATACATTGTAACAACAGTCACTGTAACCTGCCTAAAAAAACACGTTCCTAGGAGTTAAATCTTGTACCTCCTGTGCTAGCTCGTTGATTTCCAGACGAGTCTGGACCAGTTCCAGTGATGAATTCGACCGCCACTCTAGAGCTCGTATTTAGCTTCGTGCAACTTTGAGTTTAGTATTGAGTCATTTGGTGGTACTTAATTCACTCCAAACAAAAGAAATATATATTTATAGCACTGAATTTGAGGTTGTGACTTCACAGAATAGTCCGCTTTTTAACGTTTTAGGGATCAAACATTCTGCGAAAAAAAGGCGAGAATTTCTTGAATCTGTTAACGTTGGTCCATAGTAAAGAGAGCCCCCATCATGTTTTTACAGCAGCTTGGCCTTATCCATACTTTAGGACGATAATAACAATCATGTTATCTAACCCTAACCCTCATCATAACCATAACCCTAAACCTAACCATAATCCCAATCCTAACCAGAACCCTAAACTTAGTCATAAACCTAACCATAACCCTAGCCATAACCAAACCATAAACCTAACCATAACATTAACGCTAACCCTGAACCTAACCCTAACCATAACCTTTACCCCTTGCAAAACTGAATATAACCATAATTTCTACACTTCTATCTAATTCTTTACTTATTTATTTAAAAGAAAATTATATCGACCTGCCCTCCCCTTAACCCGAAATGGAATGTTCCGTTACGTAGGATGGGAACCCAGGGAACTCTGTTTGGTGTGAATTAAGACACAAATACCCATTTGGTCAGTGAGGCTTCATCAACTGGCTGTACAGAGAACATTTCCGCTGTTTGTTTGTTCATTCTGCATGTGCCAATCTAGAGGTGAGGCAGAGAGACGTAGCCTGCACATGTGTTTATTGAGTTGAAATCTAACACTGTTGGTCAAGAATGTGAGTTGTCTTCGTGTTTCTTCTTCTTCTCCTTCTTCTCCTTCTTCTTCTTCTTCTTCTTCTTCTTCTTCTTCTTCTTCTTCTTCTTCTTCTTCTTCTTCTTCTTCTTCTTCTCTCTTCTTCTTCGTTCTCAATCTCCCGCTACCAAGCCCTAAAAAGGACTTTGCAAAGAAGCAGAATGTTGTCCATAGAACGGAATGCGTTGTGTCATAGTTTACAGCTTGACGGCGATATTTGCATCTTTCTGTTTGACACATATGACTTCAGCAGGCATTTTTGAGTACCTGGTTAATTCCCTCTTCGAACCCTTCTCTTCGATCCCTTAGCCAATCTGCCCTATTGCCGCCGGTTATCCAAGATTACGGTGGGGAGGTGTAGAAGGTTCTTAGCAGCTCTGGTTCGCTCGCCCTGTCGCTAGCAGTCAGCTCTGGTTCGCTGGCCCTGACGCTAGCAGTCAGCTATGGTTCGCTGGCCCTGACGCTAGCAGTCAGCTATGGTTCACTGATCCTGACGCTAGCAGTCAACTATGGTTCGCTGGCCCTGACGCTAGCAGTCAGCTATGGTTCACTGATCCTGATGCTAGCAGTCAACTATGGTTCGCTCGCCCTGTCGCTAGCAGTCAGCTATGGTTTGCTGACCGCTGCAGCTCATGCACAGCTCAACATCTTAACCCGTCGTTAGGTTAGCTCTAATCCCTCCTAACAACCTGGATATCTATCTTCTTCTCAAAGTATGTGATTTCACTGCTTACCTGATCACAGTTCCCTACCATTTTTGCAAGCATGTCTATCATCTTATTCCATGGAACACCAAAACGTAATGGTGGTCACTGAACGGTTCGTCTGCTATAGTCCGTTTCACAATGGTTGCCATCAGTTGCCGTCTAATATCCCAATATCGATTGTACCGATAAGCATGATTATTTGCATGTGGTCGTATCTCTGACTGAAGATTTCCGATCATCCCTACAGGCAATAAATGACATAAACAGAGCAGCTATGACAGAAAGTAAAGATATTCTAGAAAGATGGGTGGAATACTGCAGAGAGATGTACGGAGACAACACAATAAACGAAGACATGCCAACAAACAATGAAGAGGAAGAACCAAAACCCATATTGAGCGAAGTTCGAGCAGCAATTAAGGTGCTGAAAAAAGGGAAAACCCCAGGCTGCGATGATATACCGGCTCAACTGATACAAGCGGGGGGGGGGGGGGAGGAGGCACGCATCTGCATATACCATGCAGTCTGTAATAAGATCTGGCGTAACACAGAATAACCCAAAGCATGGAAACGATCTTTGTACATCGCCATACATAAGAAAGGGAATAAAGCTATGTACAAACTATCGCACTATCGCCTTGATAAGCCACGCCAGCAAGATCTTATTGAATATCATTATGAATAGAATAAAAATGAAGATGGACTATGAAATAAACGAAACGTAAGCAGGGTTCAGGCCAGGAAGAGGCACGAGAGACCATATCTTCAACATGAGAAACATCATCGAGAAAGACAGAGAATACAATACAGACCTGTATGCCTACTTTATAGACTACAACAAAGCCTTGGATTGTGTAGAACATCAGCAAATGTGGAATATTATGAAAGAGATGGGCATCCCAACATATCTGGTTCAACTAATAGAAACCCTCTACAGGGGGCAGCAAGCAGCCGTCAGAAAACATGGTGAAACCTCAGATTGGTTTGAGATACACAAGTAGGTCAGACGGGGCTGCCTTCTTTCACCATACCTGTTCAACATATATGAGGAAAACATTATCAGGAATGTAAAGGCATATCCAATTTCGACAGAATTCGATTCTTTCACAATAGGAGGAAAGGAGATGCCGGAAATACGATATGCCGACGATAAAGTTTTGCTCTAGAGCAGCGCCAAGCGCCCTAGAACAAATAATTACATCAGTCCAGAAACATAGTGAAGCCCCAAATCGCTACCTGAATACAAAGAAAACAAAGATAATGACAACTGATAAGACAAAACTCCAACCTAAAATCCAGATAGATGGCGAAGAGATTGAAAATGTTTCACATTTTGAATATCTGGCATCAATACTGAACAACAATGGAGACTACAAAAGAAGTAAGAAGAGGACTGATTTTGGCAATGCAGAAGATAAGGAGTATGCAGAACCTATGGCATAATACAAACGAATAAATAAACTAAAGATCCTAAGAACATGCATTTTTCCTGTGGTAACCTATGGATGTGAAACATGGACGATTTCAAAAGCAATAAGAGCGAAGATAGGAACTTTTGAAACACAGCTCTTCAGAAGGGTCCTGAAAATCCAGAGAACAAATAAAGAAACAAACAAATCCATCCGGCAAGACCTGAATGTAGAGGAGAATTGGCTTATAAATGACGTATTGACCCGAAAAGTGAGGTTTCTCGGACACGTCAAACGAAACAATGGACTGGGGAGAGGGGTTTTTTGAGGGCATGGTCACTGGAAAGAGAGGCAGGGGCCGACCGAGAAGACGATGGCCTCAGGACATCAAGGAGACGCTGGATTTGACTTGGAGCAGGCCAGAAGACTGGCGAAGGATAGTTTTCTACAGACAGGCTGTCATGAGAGCGGCGTTCTGTAAAAGACATGCTATATAATGATGGTCTTATATTTCCAATGTCCCAACGACTTTATAATTTACATTCTGCCAGGCAGTGCCATTTTCTTAAAGCTGCTAGTTGATCTTTGTTAACAAAGGATGTATTTTGTTTCTGCAGAAAATAATCAACAGTAAATTTTAAAATGTCTGTCTTTAGGCAAAGGCGTCTCTCCAGTTCGAATGAAATTTTCTACGTTAGGTAACGGACACTGTCCTTTTAAATTTATTTTATGTGTTTAAGGAACTGTAAGAAGTAACTGCGCATTTCGCAGAAAGAATGTGCGAATATGTAGAACATAGAAAGTACGTACTTCAGATACATTGGTCCAGGTTTATAAATAGATCCTGGAGCAAAAAATAGATCTGAGATCCATCTTCAAACTGATTGCGGTGGCACTGAAAAGGACCGTTTTCCCAAGGTGATGAAAACTTATATTTCTCGGAAAACAAACGTAAGTTAATTTCTCATTTAATCAGAGTCGGACGATTCCAACAAATTAATGACTGCTCTCGGTTGAACGAACGACAGTCCATCTTTTTTTCAATATCCCTCTTTCTCTTTAAAGACATGGTCCTCATATTTAGCGCAATAATCTTTGCCTTTATGTCAGAGGGCGGCCAATGTTAGTTCTTTCATATCGCATAGTTTGAGTGGGCGGCCAATGTTAGTTCTTTCATATCGCATAGTTTGAGAGGGCGGCCAATGTTAGTTCTTTCATATCGCATAGTTTGAGAGGGCGGCCAATGTTAGTTCTTTCATATCGCATAGTTTGAGAGGGCGGCCAATGTTAGTTCTTTCATATCGCATAGTTTGAGAGGGCGGCCAATGTTAGTACTTTCATATCGCATAGTTTGAGAGGGCGGCCAATGTTAGTTCTTTCATATCGCATAGTTTGAGTGGGCGGCCAATGTTAGTTCCTTCATATCGCATAGTTTGAGAGGGCGGCCAATGTTAGTTCTTTCATATCGCATAGTTTGAGAGGGCGGCCAATGTTAGTTCTTTCATATCGCATAGTTTGAGAGGGCGGCCAATGTTAGTTCTTTCATTTTGCATAGTTTGAGAGGGCGGCCAATGTTAGTTCTTTCATATCGCATAGTTTGAGTGGGCGGCCAATGTTAGTTCTTTCATATCGCATAGTTTGAGTGGGCGGCCAATGTTAGTTCTTTCATATCGCATAGTCTGAGAGGGCGGCCAATGTTAGTTCTTTCATATCGCATAGTTTGAGAGGGCGGCCAATGTTAGTTCTTTCATATCGCATAGTTTGAGAGGGCGGCCAATGTTAGTTCTTTCATATCGCATAGTTTGAGAGGGCGGCCAATGTTAGTTCTTTCATATCGCATAGTTTGAGAGGGCGGCCAATGTTAGTTCTTTCATATCGCATAGTTTGAGAGGGCGGCCAATGTTAGTTCTTTCATATCGCATAGTTTGAGAGGGCGGCCAATGTTAGTTCTTTCATATCGCATAGTTTGAGAGGGCGGCCAATGTTAGTTCTTTCATATCGCATAGTTTGAGAGGGCGGCCAATGTTAGTTCTTTCATATCGCATAGTTTGAGAGGGCGGCCAATGTTAGTTCTTTCATATCGCATAGTTTGAGAGGGCGGCCAATGTTAGTTCTTTCATATCGCATAGTTTGAGAGGGCGGCCAATGTTAGTTCTTTCATATCGTATAATTTGAATGTTTTATTTTCAGCTGCTACTAGTCCTTTAACTTTAGCCCAAACGAGTTTACGTGGGAATGGTAAGGTGGTAGTCTCAAACATATATGACCATGC
Organism: Ariolimax columbianus; assembly: GCA_036924085.1. NCBI lineage: Eukaryota > Metazoa > Mollusca > Gastropoda > Stylommatophora > Arionidae > Ariolimax > Ariolimax columbianus. The sequence continues at coordinate 49,714,719 of JAVGWX010000002.1, read as the reverse complement.
TCTTGGAATAACTGTCTCTATGAAATACCGTTTCCTTTCATGTTTGCTTGACAAGGGAAAGCAATTTGATGTTTTAGATACGTTTCGTTAAATGGTATGTGTTCTATTGTGAGCCACATCTTTATTGTATCTTTGGTACTGCATGATGTCGGAATTGTGTTTTCTTGTGTTACTGCATTGTTGTATGATGCATTGTCCATTTTTGTTTTAAGCCGGGGTTCGACTTCATTGCCCTCGGGTGTTAGCTCGGTCTCTCTCGGCAGGGATCTCCGGAAAAGATTGACATCATGAACCGACCGTCGCAGCTCTAAATCGAACCCTGACCGTCTGAATACGAGGCAAACGGCTTGACCACTTCGCCACAGAGACCCCCCCCCCCCCCTCCCCCGATATCAGACAGGAGGGTCTATCCAAGGACGGAAAAACAGTTTTTTTTCAATCCACTGGCTAAATATGTTACCATTCATCTCGGTATGGTAGTCCCGATTATCCGTACAATTTGAAAGAAATACAAGTTCTGCATTTCTCACCAGCCCATCATGTCTGCTACCTGCATGTCCTATTATCAAACGCTGCCCGGAGACGGCGTGGCCTAGTGGTTAAGTGGCACGGCTCACAAACCGAAGGTGCTGGGTTCGATCCCCATCCCAGCACCGGCCGTTACCTCGGGGAAGCAAACCCTTAGAAATGGCAGGAGGAAGCAGACCCTTACATAAAATGCATGCTGAAGTCGGATGCACTGGGCCGACAGGCGCAAAATATAAACACAGTGCAACGCACACCGCCTTAGGGATTAGAAAAATAAGGAGAACGCAAAAAAACAAAAACAAAACAAACTGCCCTTTGCCACTTGGTACTATTATTTTAATTGTTCCATCCGCTAACTGCCATTCTTTTCCACTTGTGTGGTAAGCATTTATCCAAGTTTCATCCACATACATAATATTATAACATTGTTTAGACATTTCGAGTACTTCACGTAAATACTTGCTTCTCATGGATACTAGATGCGGCTTCTCACAGACGACATTTTTTCTACTAGCATACTTTCTAAATGTAAAGCCTATGCCCTTTATAGTTATTCACAATGTAGATTTCGATGCATCAATGTCAATGTGTGTTTTCAGAGGAGACTTCAATTTTATTAGTGTCACTGTTTCTTTGGAATCAAACATTGTATACATTGTGGTAGAATGAAGGTTTAGCTGAGTAGTTTACTTATCTAAAGCGTTACAACATGTATCCACACCACGACACGACTTTACACAGTAAATTATACAGCAAACACTATATATGATTTAATAACGTCCATAAATATCAACAAAAAATATGAAAGAACATCTAAACTAAATAATCATAATATATATTGAACTACAAGAGGAGGTTTTAGGAACTAGCTTTTGATATTTCCTCCAAGATACATATCTTTGTACATTCACATGTAATTAGATCACGTTAATTATAATCGGATTGCGTACTCACTTGTAATCCCGTATTCAGTCGATCTGTGCATTCACATATAATCAGATCACTTTCAATTAGATGATCTGTACATCCACATACAATTGGTTCACAAAGTGAACATGTGACACACATACATATCTCTTACTGTTCACAGAGTGTCTTACCTAAGCATCTATTGAGCGACTGGCCAAAACTCGAGGTGTATGAAGGTTCAAACACCCTGCAAGCTCACTCCCTCAGACTCCTGACAGCCTCTCAGCCTCTTCCTAGCCACTCCTTGAGTTTATCCTTGTATTTTATATTCTCAAGCAACAACATGGCTGTCCAATGGTCGTCTGTTGGTTGTCTGAGCACGAACAAGAACTGCCATTGTTTGTGGCAATCGATCAAACGACCGTTTACTTAACCCAAAACCGCGAAAAGTTCTCTTTTCAGGGTTTTAGGTACTCTAATATAGTTTACAACACTTAATTTCTCAAAAATATTGATAGATCTTCAATGCAATTGTATGGAGTTAGCCAAAGGCTAAGGAGGGCATCCCTACAGAAACGCCTGTTGAAATCGGATGCACGGGACCGCAAGCCTAACAAAACAGTGCAACGTAAATCGCAGTATGATGACAGTACAACCGATCAGAAAAACGTATGGCGCTCATCCTGCGGAGTCCCGCCAGGCAGCGATAGTGCCGGGCCTCACGCCTCGAAGGGGCCCACCCTTGACTACTGGTGGTCACCCACCCATGTGTCGTGGAGTCAAGGCACATGGCTATGGGGCAACTTCTATTGACCAAAACCTCAAGACCCTCAAAATACTACAGTGAAATGCGGAGGGAGTCATTAACAAAAAACTTTCCCTAACACATCACCTGCATGAAGGTAAGATTGACGTGGCATGTATCCAGGAAACGCACCTCAACAAACATCATAAATTCTCAATCAGAGGATACCAGACCTTCCGTCTAGATAGAGAAGGCCACAAAGGAGGGGTCCTGATACTGACCAGAAACTGCATACCGAGTAGCGCGGTATCTGTCAATCACACCGGACAAGCAGAAATTGTAGGAGTTGACATAATGGCTCAAGAGACGAAGCTCCGCATTTTCAATCTGTACGGACCACCAAATAGAGACCTATCGCTCTCGAGTAGGGAGGTCAGAGACTCCAACTGCATAGTAGTTGGAGATTTCAACAGCCACTCGGAGAGATGGGGATACTCTGACACAGACAGTAGAGGTGACGAAGTGGAAGATTGGGAGATAGATGCAAATCTCTCCCTAATCAATAGGCCGGAGGATAGCCCTAGCTTCTATTCAAGAACATGGCATACCACCTCGACTCCAGATTTGGCCTTCTCCACACAGGACATACACCATAAAATAGACCGCCATGTGCTAAACCAACTGGCAGGTAGCGACCACAGGCCGATCAGGCTAACCATTGACATGGAAGTAGGCCCACAGGAAACAAAACCGCTCCCACGTTGGAATTACAAACGAGCCGACTGGGACAGATTTGCAATCCTGACAGATGGGCTGTGTGAAACCATCAACACACGAAACACCAAAATGAAGCCCATGGTGGAAAGCCTAAGCAAGGCATTAATGCAAGCCGCCACTGAAACCATCCCAAGAGGGGCAAGGAAAAACTATAAGCCCTACTGGAATGATGAGTTGCAGAAAGTGGAAGATGCAGTAACAAATGCTAGGAACATGGCAGAGCGAGAAAAATCCATGGAGGCAAACATCGCCCTCAAAGCCGCCACGGCGAAATACAAACACACTCTTAAGCAAACAGCAAGAGAAAGCTGGAAAAATAAAAAGGAAAGCCTAAACCTGGACAAAGACGGGAACAAGCTATGGAAGCTAGTCAGAGCGATGAACGACGAAACCCCGTCAAATAAACAAATTACCATCAAGCAGGGCGAGAACTTGATCACAGGTAAGAAAGCCGCAAACGCCTTTGTCGATCACTATGCCAGAGCAAACCACATAGAGGTCCCTGCAGATAAGCATACAGACATTAGCGAAGAGCTAAAGGGGCACGATAACATGAATACGGCACCTGAAGAGCACATGATGGCAAAATTAACAATGCGCGAAATGGAAGAGGCTATGAAAACATTAAAGAAAAGGAAATCTCCCGGAAAAGACGGGATAACAAACGAAATGCTGATGGGGCTGGGCCAAACAGCGAAGAGGAAACTGCTATCGGTCCTGAACCAAAGCTGGAAAAGGGGAATTGTACCCCAGGCATGGAAAGACGCAATACTGGTACCAGTACCAAAAACAGGAAAGGATAAAACAGATCCAAATGGATACAGGCCCATAAGCCTACTGAGCTGTGTCAGCAAGCTGATGGAACGGATGATAAACACCAGACTGATGTGGCATCTGGAAGAAAAACGAATACTAATTCCACAGCAAGCCGGCTTTAGACAGCACAGATCCACTGAGGACCAGGTCATCCTCATAGCCCAGGAGATATAAGATGCCTACCAGGCACAGAAACACACAGTAGCTGTTTGGGTGGATCTGGAAAAGGCATTTGACAAAGTCTGGAAAGATGGACTTAGAGTCAAGCTAAGAAGAAGTGATGTTTGTGGGGAAATGTACAAATGAATCAACCACTACCTCAAACAAAGAACGGCCAGAGTCCAAGTACAAGGGCAGATGAGCAAAAAGGTGACACTCGAGCAGGGAGTACCCCAAGGGGGAGTACTGTCACCCACACTCTTCCTGGTATATATAAACGATATTACAGAGAATATACCAAGAAGAGTCCATAGCTCAATGTTTGCAGACGATCTGGCTAGATGGACCTCTGAAAAGAATCTCACCATAGCAAGAAATCGGATGCAGACGGCCCTAACATCGCTGGAAGAGTGGGCGAACTCATGGCTGGTCAAAATAAACGAGGAGAAAACCAAATGCACAATATTCTCGCTTTCCTTAAAACCCCAAAACACCCAATTAAGTCTAAATGGCAAATTCCTGCAGCCAAACGACAACCCAACCTATCTGGGAGTCACATTTGATCGGCGCATGACATGGAAAAGTCAGATTGAGAGAAACCGAAAGAAAGCCAGAGAAAGAATGGCAATCATCAGGAAACTTGCTGGCACAAGCTGGGGAGCAGACGAAGGCATTCTAAAGAACCTGTACACTGGAAGAGTGAGACCAGTTCTCGAGTATGGCATTGCGGCATGGACAACAGCAGCGAAGGCGAACTTCGATAAAGTTAGCAAACTTCAAAACCAAGCCATGAAAATTAAAACAGGTGGCATGAAGTCAACGCCAATTGTAGAACTTGAAAAGATTACAAAACTGCAATCCATGACCGATAGAAGAGACTGCAGAGCCTAGCTGCAGTCAGAGAAACTCCAAAGACTGACCGACCATCCAATGCCCCAGAGACTAAACAATTTGGGAAATGGGAAACTAAAGCGGATAAACTTTGCAGAAATAGCCAAAGCAAAGATGCACGAAGATCCCATAAACGCACTAACAACACCAAAACCCATCACTACTGTACGAAAACCTACCTGGAGGCAGGATATATTTCCAGAGGTGGTAGAAAATATACCAGGTATTGCAAACAAAAACTGCCAGACTGAAAAAGAAAGGAGAGATACTACCCTAAGCTTCATAACGAAAAGCTACCCAAGCATGGACTGGACCCATGCATACACCCACGGTTCTGTAACAAATACTACACAGAACGGAGGGGCAGGAGCATTCCTGAACCTACCAAATGGCAGAAAAATAACACTGTCATTCGCTACTGGTAAGTACACAAGCAATTTCAGAGCGGAGGCAGAGGCACTGAGGGCGGCAGTGGAAGAAATGGTGACACACAGTGAAAATGAAAGCCATATAGTCCTGCTTACAGATGCTCTCGCCGTAGTCACAGCGCTAAAAAGCCAGAAAAATACTGAGCTTAATGACTTAAGAGCAGCACTCTGCAAACTGTGCCAGCAGTCCGCACCAAAAAGGGTAGTGGTACAGTGGGTCCCATCACAATGCAACATCCAAGGCAACGAGGAGGCAGACAGACTGGCAAAAGAAGGTGCAAGACTACCACAAACAGATACTACTATGACGTACGAAGAGTCAAAACGGCTTATCAAAGCCAGATACATGACCAAATGGGAAACCGAACACACTGGTTACACCAAAAACGATGCCTATTACCAGTTGAACCGAAGAGAACAGGTCGTCGTCTTCAGACTTCGCACTGGCCACAATAGACTGAGGTACCACCTATTCAACAAATTGAAGATAGGGTGTACCGACGAATGCCCGTGCGGTACTGGTAAAATGACCGCTGCAGAACTGCCCGACATACGAGGATCAGAGAGAGCAGATGTGGCCATCACCAGTGGAACTGCAAGACAAGCTCTATGACAGTGGCGACAGCCTCAGGATGACCGCCGCTTTTTTCGAAAAAATAATGATTACTGTCTGACTGCGTACGCAGAAGAAGAAGAAGAAGTATGGAGTTTAAAAAATTACTTTCAGAATGATTGTAGTCGAGAACGTTAATAATTAGTTAAAATAGTCCTTCAACACAATTTATATCGACACATTCAATACACACCGGATGGCTCACTAGAACTGTTATAAATGAGTGATACATAGCCTACTACAGTTTGCTGTGAGATCGCTTTGTGTTGTAGTTCGAACGATTTCGCGAAACACGTGGAAAATGTAATTTAAAAAAATACTAATTGTTATGAAGAGGTAATCATTTGAAAAGACTGATTTCATTAGGAGGGCTGGTTTTTGTATGCCAAAAATAAAGAAAATTTTGATACTATATGTTTGTGTGCAGGGAAAAACATTACCCTTGTGACATGATGATCTGCAGGTTATATTCAAAATTTTAATAATTTTGTTTAAACGGAAGCATGGATATTCAATTTTATACCGCGGCAAACATTATGAAACGCACTATTCAAAGTACGTGGCATAATGGCTTCTGATTGGTCGTTGGACACACACCGTTTTCAAGCTTTCGCTTGTGATCTTCTTCCTCGAACTAATATAATATATTGAAACATAATAAATGGCGTAATTAATTATAATTATAGCTGTTATAAAAATATTTATAACAATACTTCTGTATGATTTAAACAGTCTGACCTTATACTATGTCTTTGACATTGCATAATTAATTATTGTACCATCTGTTATATCGATACGCATGCACAATAAAGGGGAAATGTCAAGATCAGATCAGGACCTGTTTGATTAGTTTAACTAATTAATGTCGTCTGTTATTTGATCACCGTGACATGCGTTTGCGGAGTAACACATTACGGTTTGCTCTGACCTGCTTTAATCTTTCGTTGGACAGAGTATATCAGCTTGCTCTGGGACTTGAGCACCATCTGTAGAGTTGAATAATAATTTAACAGTGACTCCTCCTAGTTTCACAACAGCTTTAACAGCAACAGACGAAGATATCATCGCTACGATTCTTAGCAGAAACTGTTGCTGATCATCATGGGGTCCACATGGGATATGATGTGCAATATGGATGGCGAGCAGCGCATGAGCTGCAGAAGTCAGCGACCCAGAGCTCCCAAGACCCTTTCTGGCCTATACGAGGTAATCCTGGATAACAGGCTGCAACAGAGCTGGCTGACTAAGGAGAAGGGATCGAAAGATGGAAGGTTAACCCGGCATTCAAAAAATGTTTGCTGCCAAAGACGAATGTGTAGGACAAAATGTGCAAATATCGCAGGCAAGCTGCATGCTAGCGACACAACGCATTCTGTTCTCAGGACTACATCCTGCTACTTGCAAAGCACTGTTCAAGGCTTGGTAGCGGGAGACTAAGAACGAACGCAGAAGAAGAAGAAGAAGAAGAAGAAGAAGAAGATGATGATGATGATGATGAAGTCGAAGAAGAAGAAGAAGAAGAAGAAGAAGAAGAAGAAGAAGAAGAACACGAAGAAGAAGAAGAAGAAGAAGAAGAAGGAGAAGAAGAAGAAGAAGAAGAAGGAGAAGAAGAAGAAGAAGAAGAAGAAGAAGAAGAAGAAGAAGAAGAAGAAGAAGAAGAAGATGCGCAACACACGACTGACAACGTCTAAGCATCTCATTGTCAACCCTAACTCACCTGCAAAAGTTGTGGGCCCTGTTCTTGCCAGTAATCCAGTTCAAGGTCGGGAAGCTTGATGAGGCAGCAGACTAGGAGATGACGACATTGTTGTTTCCGCATCTAGCTGGAGCACTCTCCTGTCAAAGAGGTGCTAAAGACGTCGATACTGAACCAGAAGGCGCACCGGAAACCAGGGTTTCACGCAATATCCTGTTTTACGTGGATCAAGGAGAGAGAAGAGAAACGGTCTATGATGAAAGGAGGCAGGGGTCTAGGAGACATAACGAAGGGGGTCTATGAGAGAAAAGGTAGGTGTCTAGTAGAAATGATGGGTGGGTCTAGGAGAAAGGAGGGAGGGATATAGAAGAAAAGAGGAAGGTGTCTAGAAGAAAGGGTGGGTGAGTCTAGGAGAAAGGAGGGAGGGGTCTAGGAGAAAGGAGGGAAATGTCTAGGAGAAAGGGTGGGTGGGTCTAGGAGAAAGGAGGGAGGGGTCTAGGAGAAAATAGGCAGGTGTTGAGGAGAAAGGATGGGTAGGTCTAGGAGAAAGAAGGGAGGGGTCTAGGAGAAAATAGGTAGGTGTTGAGGAGAAAGGATGGGTAGGTCTAGGAGAAAGGAGGGAGGGATCTAGGAGAAAGGAGGGAGAGGTCTAGGAGAAAAGAGGTAGGTGTCTAGAAAGGAGGATGAGTGGGTCTAGGAGAAAGGAGAGATGGATCTAGGAGAAAGGAGGGAGGGGTCTAGGAGAAAGGAGGTAGGTATCTAGAAAGGAGGATGGATGGGTCTAGGAGAAAGGAGGGAAGGGTCTAGGAGAAAAGAGATAGGTGTCTAGGAGAAAGGATTGGTCGGTCTAGGAGAAAGGAGGGAGAATCTAGAAGAAAGCTGGAAGGAGTGAAGGAGAAAGGAGGGATGAGTATGATAAAGAAGGAAGGAGTCTGGGAGAAACGAAGTACGTGTCTTGGAGAAAGGTGGGAGAGGTCTAGGAGAAAGGACAGGTTGGTCTAGGAGAAAGGTGGGAAGGGTCTAGGAGAAAGAAGGGAGGGGTCTACGAGAAAGGAGGGAGGGGTCTAGGGGAAGAAGAGAGGGGTCTAAGTGAAGGATGTTAGACTCATGTCCAGACCTTCATATTGCGCTTATACACATCTTTTTCAAAGAATGGATCGCAGGCACCGTACACGGAAGGTGTGCTCTTGTTTGACATGTGTCGCCTAAGTTTCACTTGCATGAGATACGGTGGCCCATTCCCTTCCTTAATTGTCAGCGAGGTACCTATCTAAAAACGAACCCTTTGCAACTACATAGACCAGATCATGCTGGCAGATTGAGTTGATAGAGCCTCAGTTATATACCTGTCTCGAATGGTCGCAAAGTTGTCCACGCTCCTCTAAAATAAAGTGTTTCTCAAACACCATGTTTACGACACACGCGGAACTTTGTTGAACGTTTTGTTATCTTATCTCATGCGGTAAACATAATTATCTGATCTCATGCAGTAAACATAATTATCTGATCTCGTGTAGTATGCATAATTATTTGATCTCCTGCAGTAAACATAATTATCTGATCTCATGCGGTAAACATATTTATCTGATCTCATGTAGTAAACATAATTACTTTATCTCATGCAGTAAACATTATCTGACCTCATGCGGTAAACATAATTACCTTATCTCATGCAGTAAACATAAGTATCTGAATTGATGCAGCAAACATAATTACCTTATCTCATGCAGTAAACATAAGTATCTGAATTGATGCAGCAAACATAATTACCTTATCTCATGCAGTAAACATAAGTATCTGAATTGATGCAGCAAACATAATTACCTTATCTCATGCAGTAAACATAAGTATCTGAATTAATGCAGTAAACATAATTACCTTATCTCATGCAGTAAACATAAGTATCTGAATTAATGCAGTAAACATAATTACCTTATTTCATGCAGTAAACATAAGTATCTGAATTGATACAGCAAACATAATTACCTTATTTCATGCAGTAAACATAAGTATCTGAATTGATAAAGTAAACATAATTACCTTATTTCATGCAGTAAACATAAGTATCTGAATTGATACAGTAAACATAATTACCTTATTTCATGCAGTAAACATAAGTATCTGAATTGATACAGCAAACATAATTACCTTATTTCATGCAGTAAACATAAGTATCTGAATTGATACAGTAAACATAATTACCTTATTTCATGCAGTAAACATAAGTATCTGAATTGATACAGTAAACATAATTACCTTATTTCATGCAGTAAACATAAGTATCTGAATTGATACAGCAAACATAATTACCTTATCTCATGCAGTAAACATAAGTATCTGAATTGATGCAGCAAACATAATTACCTTATCTCATGCAGTAAACATAAGTATCTGAATTGATGCAGCAAACATAATTACCTTATCTCATGCAGTAAACATAAGTATCTGAATTAATGCAGTAAACATAATTACCTTATCTCATGCAGTAAACATAAGTATCTGAATTGATGCAGCAAACATAATTACCTTATCTCATGCAGTAAACATAAGTATCTGAATTGATGCAGCAAACATAATTACCTTATCTCATGCAGTAAACATAAGTATCTGAATTAATGCAGTAAACATAATTACCTTATCTCATGCAGTAAACATAAGTATCTGAATTAATGCAGTAAACATAATTACCTTATCTCATGCAGTAAACATAAGTATCTGAATTAATGCAGTAAACATAATTACCTTATTTCATGCAGTAAACATAAGTATCTGAATTAATGCAGTAAACATAATTTTCCTACAGTCTTCCAGCACAACATTAAAAAAATTTAAAGCAATCATAAAGAAATTTAATACACTATTTTGAAAACACTACAGAATCATGAAACATCTCTTAATGAAGTTGTTCCAGGTGTAAGATCGTATTCGATTGTTTCTTCGATCACTGCTCATTAGCCAGTCTGCTCTGGTGCAGCCGTTTATCCAGGATCAACGCCTGGGGGTGTAGAAGAGCCTTAGCAGCTCTGGTTGACTGGCCCTGACGGTAGCAGCCAGAAATGGGTCGTTGACCGCTGCAGCTCATGCGCTGCCCAACGTCTTGATCCGTGTTCACTTGTTTGAGTGTCAGTCGTGAAAATGCTCTTAATGAAATTGTTTAAGGTGTAAGATTGTGTTCACTTGTTTGAGTGTCAATCATGAAACTGCTCTTAATGAAAATGTTTAAGGTGTAAGATTGTGTTCACTTGTTTCAGTGTCAGCCATGAAACTGCTCTTAATGAAATAGTTTAAGGTGTAAGATTGTGTTCACTTGTTTCAGTGTCAGTCATGAAACTGCTCTTAATTAAATTGTTTAAGGTGTAAGATTGTGTTCACTTGTTTGAGTGTCACTCATGAAACTGCTCTTAATAAAATTGTTTAAGATGTAAGATTGTGTTCACTTGTTTGAGTGTCAGTCATGAAACTGCTCTTAGTGAAATCGTTTAAGATGTAAGATTGTGTTCGATTGTCTGAGTGTCAGTCATGAAACTGCTCTTAGTGAAATCGTTTAAGATGTAAGATTGTGTTCGATTGTCTGAGTTTCAGAATGGTTATAGCGTTTGATCCTCACGGCAAATGTACCGTGCTCGCTTCACGGTAGCGACACGTTCCACTCCACGCAGCTGAAATATGTAATGGTATCAAGGCAGCGGGGAATTGAAATCATACTCAAACAGCAGGGATCTAACGTCGCAAAGATTATACCACTACACCATGGACGACAGTGTCCTTTAAGGGTTGGGGGGGGGGGGGGACGACTAAAACCTTAAAATCAGTTTTATTTGGTGTGATCATGAAAAGACATCCTTCAGCTATTGTCTTTATAAAAGTGTTGCGGCCAAACTGTTTAAGAAACAGTGTACCAGGGGCAGAGACATCAACTTGAGTCCCTTTAACAATCAGTTCAATAGCATTGATTTTCTTATTAGCGCTGTGATAGATCAATCGATTAGCAATGCTACGCTTAGTGTATTCTACAGTCGAACGAGTTGCAAATGGGTACTTCGTTTATCGTTAGAGAAGAACAGACAGTCAGGAAAGGAACTGGCCACCACCCTTCATAAATACATTTTGGCATCGTATATATAATAGCTGTCCATCGTTGTCGATGAGGACCGCCGACATCATCCTTGTCACAGATTTCCCTGTTGGGTGTGGGTGCGCATGTGGCTGAACAGGCCAATGCGAGCACGAAAACATCTGCTACATATCGGGCACACGAGTTTTGTAGAAGGGGATGGTGTTCCCGCTGCTCGGGATTTCCGCGTCTCGCGTCTGTTCTGGGCTTTCACAACACGGTCATCTTCACCGGCAGCTACACCCGATTTGACTGCACTTCTCCAGTCAGATCTGTTTTTCGCAAGACATTCCCAGGTGTCGAAGTCTATCTGGCAACTTTTTAGTGAGTCCTTCAGACCGTCTTTAAAACGTTTCTTTGGGCGCCCTCTCTCGCGCCATCCGTCTCTCAGTTCGCCGTAGAGAAGCTTCTTTGGGAGCCGCTCGTCTGACATACGGACAGGTGTCCGGCCCATCCTAGTCGTGCTTTTTCTAGCAGTGCATGTATGCTGGGCATGTTAGCCCTCGAGAGAACCTCGATGTCAGTGACACGATCTTGCCATCGGATGTGGAATATTCGCCTCAGGCAACCTGTGTGGAAGTGGTTAAACCTCCCTGCATGTCCAGAGTATACAGTCCAGCTTTCGCAAGCGTATAGTAGGGTTGGAATGATGGTTGCACGATAGACTTTCAATTTGGTCTTGACGCTGATGCCACGACGTGCCCAGACCATCGAGCGCATTCTACCAAAGGCTGTGCTGGCCTTTGCTATTCTGCTTGCCACCTCATTGTCTAGGCTGACAGATCTCGACAGCGTGCTGCCCAGATATGTGAATTTGTCTACGGCATTCAGCGTCTGCCCGCTGACTGTAGTCTCTGGTTTTGTGTACGGCATGCCTGGTGCTGGTTGGTACATGACCTCTGTTTTTTTGGCATTTATGGTCAGGCCAAAAGTTTCGCATGCGGCAGAGAACTGGTCCATTCCAACCTGCATGTTCAGTTCTGAGTTGCTCATTAGAGCACAGTCGTCAGCAAATACAAACTCCCTGATTATGTCACCAGCCACTTTGGTTTTGGCCTTCATTCTTCTGGAATTGAGTAACTTGCCATCTGTGCGGTACTTTATGGGTATTCCAAGCTCCAATGATCTGAAGGCGTCTGTCATCGTGGCCGCGAACATCATGCTGAACAAAGTCGGGGCGAGTACACATCCTTGTTTTACTCCGTTTGATACTAGAAACGTTTTAGAGATTGCACCGCTGTCCAGTACACGAGCACACATGCCTTCGTGTAGCTGTTTCACCATTGTTATGAACTTGTTGGGGCAGCCAAACTTAGACATTATCATCCACAGCCCTCCTCTGTTTACTGTAACAAATGCCTTTGTTAAATCAATAAATGTGGTGTACAAGGCCTGATTTTGCTCTCGACACTTCTCTTGTACTTGGCGAGCGGCAAAAATCATGTCCACTGTTCCTCTTCCGGCTCTGAATCCACATTGGCTTTCTGGGAGGTGGTGGCTTTGTTCAAGGTGTTTGTTGAGCCTGTTTAGCAGTAAGCGCGCTAGGATCTTGCCTGCTACGGAGAGTAGCGATAGTCCTCGATGATTGTCGCATTCCTGACGATTGCCTTTTCTTTTGTATAGGTGAACGATTGACGCGTCATTTAGCTCCTGCGGAATTTTACCTTCAGCCCACATGTGACAGAAGAGATCAGTGATCCTTCTGGTGAGGGATGGGCCAGCTGTCTTATATACCTCTGCTGGTATTGCATCAGCTCCTGGAGCTTTTCCTATAGATAGTGAACTGATTGCCCTGTCGACTTCCTCCTCAGTAATGACTTCATCCAACGCCAGGTTCAGTTCCACCTGCGGCATTCGCAGGATGGCCTCTGTATTTATGGACGATGGGTGGTTTAGTATTTTGCAGAAGTGGTCTGCCCATCTGTCTAGAATCTGAACCTTATCTGTTAGCAGTACCCCATCCGCATTGCGAACTGGAGTATTACTAGAGGGCTGCGGGCCGTAGAGAGCTTTCAGTGCCTCGTAAAACCGTTTGGTGTCATGACGCTCGGCGAACATCTCAATTTCGTCAGCTCTTTTGCTGAGCCAGGAGTCTTGCATCTCTCTAAGCCTGGTCCGGACAGCTTTGCGAGCAGTATTGAACGCAGCTTTTGCTGTCGGAGATGGTGTGTCCCTCTGGTATTCCCTGTGCGCTTCATGTTTTGCATCGAGAAGGCCCTGTATTTCTAGATCGTTCTCATCAAACCAGTCCTTATGCTTGCGCGTGATTGGGCCAATGTGTTTAACAGCTGTATCGTAGAGTGTGTTTCTCAATGATGCCCAGTTCTTTTCGATGTCGTTCTTTTCAAAACGAAGCTCAGACAGTCTACCCTCAAGCTCTTCCTGGAAGCCTCCTCTCGTGGGTTCGTATTTCAACTGAGAGACATTTAGCCTCCTCTGTGGTTTCTTTCCCTGGGGGCGCATTTTGGGCTGGATCTTGAAGTTTAGCTTGACAATGACAAGTCGATGGTCGGTCCAACATTCTGCACCACACATGCTCTTCGTTACCATAGCATCTGCTCGATCCCTACGTCTGATGATAATATAGTCAATGAGGTGCCAGTGGCGGGACCTTGGGTGCATCCATGCATCCACGCATCCATACCCGAACGACGGACAGCACTGATCGCCAGGGAACTGGCTAGATACAACATCTGCATAGCTGCCCTGAGCGAGACACGACTGGCAGAGGAAGGGCAGATCACAGAAGAAGGCGCTGGTTATACTTTCTTCTGGAGCGGCCGCAGCAAAGAAGAACGCCGTGAAGCTGGAGTTGGCTTTGCCATCAAGACCAACATGGTCGACAAGCTCACAAGCATGCCCAGAGGAATTAATGACCGCCTGATTACACTGCGTCTCCCCCTAATAGGAGGGCGCCATGCAGCACTCATCAGTGCATACGCACCCACAATGACAAATCCTCAGGAAACAAAATATAAGTTTTATGAGGACCTTGAGGCGCTCATCGCTGCAGTCCCCAAATCTGACAAACTGGTCATCCTCGGTGATTTTAACGCTAGGGTTGGCACAGACCATACAGCATGGGAGGGGACCATTGGCAGACATGTTATCGGAAAATGCAATAGTAACGGACTGCTACTTCTGAGGACATGTGCCGCAAATGAACTACTCATTACAAACAGAGCTTTCCGACTACCTGTCCGAAATAGAACCACATCGTATAATAAAACATCTAATACTTCATCCCATGACAGCAGTGTCTGCTAGGGGGTACATTTATCTTGACCATACGAGGCCACATCTCCAGACCAACATTCAAGTTTGTACAGATGAGCTGGAGAAACGAGAGATGACCAAAACACAAACCATAGTGAAAAAGAAGGGAATAAGAATCAAATTATGCTGTGAAACAGATCTTGGCTTGGCTTAGTTCGTTCTCAATCTCCCGCTACCAAACCCTGAAAGGCTTTAGTTGCAGAATGTAGTCAAGAGAACAAAATGCGTTGTGTCGTAGTTTACAGCTTGATTGCGATATTTGCACCTTTCGGTCCAACACATCAGACTTCAGCAAGCATCTTTTGAGTACCGGGTTAGCATTCCCTGCTGCGGCCTGTTATCCAGGATCACCGCGTGGAGGTGTAGAAGGGTCTTGGCAGCTTTGGTTCGTTGGCCCTGACGCTATCAGTCAGCTATAGGTCGCTGACCACTGCAGCTCAAACAGATCTGATCTTACAGTGCATTTCAGCCCACTGTGGGATCCTTGGAAATAAGAAAGTAGATGAACTCGCAAAAGCTGGAAGTGACGGCGCGCATGCTGACCAACTGCAGAGTTTTAAAATAAAGTAGCAGGGACACTCATCAAACGACCCCCGAGGACTGAATGGAGAGAGCAGCACAAAGATATCAAGCCAGAAACTGACACCACAAACGTGGCACAGATGGACAGACACAGATGGACAGACACAGATGGACAGACACAGATGGACAGACACAGATGGAAAGACACAGATGGACAGACACAGATGGACAGACACAGATGGACAGACACAGATGGACAGACACAGATGGACAGACACAGATGGAAAGACACAGATGGACAGACACAGATGGACAGACACAGATGGACAGACACAGATGGACAGACACAGATGGACAGACACAGATGGACAGACACAGAAGGACAGACACAGATGGACAGACACAGATGGACAGACACAGATGGACAGACACAGATGGACAGACACAGATGGACAGGCACAGATGGACAGACACAGATGGACAGACACAGATGGACAGACACAGATGGACAGACACAGATGGACAGGCACAGATGGACAGACACAGATGGACAGACACAGATGGACAGACACAGATGGACAGACATAGATGGACAGACACAGATGGACAGACACAGATGGACAGACACAGATGGACAGGCACAGATGGACAGACACAGATGGACAGACACAGATGGACAGGCACAGATGGACAGACACAGATGGACAGACACAGATGGACAGACACAGATGGACAGACACAGATGGACAGACACAGATGGACAGACACAGATGGACAGACACAGATGGACAGACACAGATGGACAGACACAGATGGACAGACACAGATGGACAGACACAGATGGACAGACACAGATGGACAGACACAGATGGACAGACACAGATGGACAGACACAGATGGACAGACACAGATGGACAGACACAGATGGACAGGCACAGATGGACAGGCACAGGTGGACAGGCACAGATGGACAGGCACAGATGGACAGGCACAGATGGACAGACACAGATGGACAGACACAGATGGACAGACACAGATGGACAGACACAGATGGACAGACACAGATGGACAGACACAGATGGACAGACACAGATGGACAGACACAGATGGACAGACACAGATGGACAGACACAGATGGACAGACACAGATGGACAGACACAGATGGACAGACACAGATGGACAGACACAGATGGACAGACACAGATGGACAGACACAGATGGACAGACACAGATGGACAGGCACAGATGGACAGACACAGATCTTTAGACTCAGAAATGGATATTGCCGACTTAATGTTCACCTTCAAAGAATGGGCCTTAGAGACATCGCCACATGCGATTGTGGAAACAAACAAATGCCAGAACATGTCCTGCGGGACTGCACTACTTATACAGACCAAAGAGAGACAGTCTAGCCCGGGGGAACGACCATGCTCGAAAAGCTGTGGGGGACCAGAGAAGACCTGAAACGCAGTTTCCTTCATGAATCTCACCGGGCTAGAAGCATGGCATCAGTTGATCGAATAAGAAGACGAAGAAGACGAAGAAGAAAATGGAGATGAAGAAGATAACGAAGAAGAAGACGAAGAAGAAGAAGAAGAACAAGAAGAAGAAAACACTGGATGAATTGCCATTGGAACAGGTCAGGCAGTTCAAATACCTTGGACAAGAAGGGAGGTTATCACAGACGAGCTAACTACACGAAGAGAAGCAGCTGACATACTTGTTCGTGCTATAAATAGAAGGTTGCTCAGTAACAGAGAAATAGGTAAGAAAACTAAGTTAGCCCTATACTACTCCACCAGTGTTCCAGTCTTGACTTACAGATGTGAGTCATGGGCAATAACTACAACCCAGAAAAGTCAGGTGGAAACCCCTGAAATGAGATATCTAATGAAGGTGGTTCAAGCAGCAAGAAGAGACAAGTCCCATAATCACACAATACATAGAGCATGATCTCGGAACTCAGGCCTTGCAGATTCGAGTGCAATAATCTCAACTTCGATGGTTTGATCATGTCTGAAAAACGAAAGAAGATAGACTAGCGCGGAAGTCTGATGAATCAAAGAACCAAGGATTCAGATCCACAGGACGACTCAACGTCCGAAAAGATGGCTACATACCACAGTCTATAAGAGACCGATGGCTATACTGGAACGAGGCCGAAAACAAATAAGCGGATAGTATAATCTGGCGCTATTTCTGGCAAACATCTACACACTAGAATAGAAGAGAAGCGACTTAGTAAGTAAGACAATACAATTGTTTTACCTAATTTCCTGTCGGATCTAAGATGCGTTTTGATCGCTCTGAAAGCTACCGACAAAGTAGAATGGAAAAGGAAGGCAACTTCCGACGTCAGGGCTAAGACGGATTAGAGGTCATATTTATTTACGTTATGTAACGTACCCCAACTATTACCCTTACTCTTAGCATTCCACGTGTCCCTAATTTATTGTTCTGTCCTTGGAGGCCAAGGTTATACACTAATTCAGGTTTTGTTCCGACAGCCAAGCTGGGTTAATGTTCCTTGTTCTTTCAGCTCTTGATTCTAGATAACACAAACACGCACACAGAAACTTACACATACTTAGGAGATATATATATATATATATATATATATATATATATATATATATATATATATATATATATATATATATATATATATATATATAGAGAGAGAGAGAGAGAGAGAGAGGAGAGAGAGCACATACACAGAGAGAAACCTACACACAGAAAAATACACACTTTAAACTTATAAACACACTCACACACATACATACACACATACACAGATACATTTACATGTAAAGAGAAAGAGAGAGGATAGAGATAGAGAGAGAGAGAAACTTAAACCTACACACTGAGAACTTAACACACGCAGGTCTACAGACACAACTAAACCTACACACTGAGAACTTAACACACGCAGGTCTACAGACACAACTAAACCTACACAAATAGAACTTAACACACGCAGGTCTACAGACACAACTAAACCTACACAAATAGAACTTAACACACGCATGTCTACAGACACAACTAAACCTACACAAATAAATCTTACGAAACGCAGACCAATGCTACAATGAATTCCAAGAATTCACAACTCTCTGACTAAAAATATATTTCCTAACATCTAATCTGGACCTGTCATTAAACAATATGTGACTGTGCCCTTTTGTTCTTGTAACCGGTTGTACTTTGAAGAACTTAGTATAATATAATGTATCCTTTTCATTTATAAATTTATAAACTTGTATTAAGTCACCTCGAATTCTTCTCTGTTCGAGACACTGAAGATCAGGGTTTTTTTTAGTCTATTCTCATAACTATAATTCTTATTCGTTTAGATTCAGAGATATGTTGAATCTACAAGCCAGCCGTTGGGATGAGGCATACAGTGTCTTCCAGGCTAGACATCAACTCTGTACAAGTCTTCAATAAATACACGCAAGTCCTCCTGACCTAAATCATCCGTCCCAGCTCTGTCCATATTTTGACTGTCTCCTTTATGTTTGTCTTGAGTTGTCTTATATCCATATGTGTTTTGGTCTGCCTCTACTACTCTTGCCTTGGGGATCCCAGAACAGAAACTGTCTTGTAACATTATCAGCTGGTTTCATTTGTGTGTGTCCCATCTCCAACGTCAGCACCTTGTCCGCGAGCTATGTTCTAGTGGCTCGCCTGACGAAGAGAGTCTAGGATAACAATGCGCTGTCCCAGTACATCAAGGTCCGGGTCCATCAGACCTGCGTTCTTGGCACTCTCATGTATGGAAGCGAGACTTGGAGCATATACACTAAACAGGAACGGCGGCTGAACACCTTTCATATGAGGTGTCTACGGCGTATATTGGAGATTGGGTGGCAAGAGAGTGTCACATAATACGGTCTTACAGAGAGCAACCACTCGCAGGATGTACTCGATATTTAGCCAGCGACCTTTCGACGGTTGGGACATGTCTATCGCATGGAAGATGAGATGCTGCCAAAGGATATCATATGTGGACAGCTTGCCATTGGAGTTAGAAGAATCGGCCATCCCACACTGCGATTCAAGGACGTATGAAACAGGATCATGAAGTCATGCGACATTTAATTGCTCAAGATCGAGCTATCTGAAGACAGTTGTAGCGGGCATTATGACCGCTGACGCTCGTAGAGGCCTTCTGGCTGCAGAAAAAAGAGAAAGATAGAAGAGATCAAGGAACAGTCAGGCAAGCCAGCCTCCTCAGCATGGTTGTACGATCTGTGGCAGGAACTGTCACTCGCGGATCGGCCTTTACGGTCATAGCAGACAGTGTCGACGAAGAAGAAGAAGAAGAAGAAGAAGAAGAAGAAGAAAAAGAAGAAAAGAAGAAGAAGCAGTAAAAGAATAAGAAGAGCCATACAATAGGTGAAAATATGCATTGGAGGTAACAATTTTTATGTGTGTATCGAAGTTAACTTTTTAAAAATGTAATTAGTTTCGCAATGTTTTCTCACCCATTGTATTCTTATTTTGATATCTGAATCCATATCCTCCTACTTTGTATAAATTGCTTTCACTAAATATCTTCTTCTTTGTCGTTCGTTCTCAAACCCCACTACCAAGTCCTAAACGTTCTCAAACCCCACTACCAAGCCCTGAACGTTCTCAAACCCCGCTACCAAACCCTGAACGTTCTCAAACCCAACTACCAAGCCCTGAACGTTCTCGAACCCCACTACCAAGCCATGAACGCTCTCAAACCCCACTACTAAGCCATGGACGCTCTCAAACACCGCTACCAAACCCTGAACGTTCTCAAACCCCACTGTAGCAGAGTCTAGGTTTCAACTAGGGTTATTCTATATAGAATGTCACCACACTCATCCACATCATCCACGACCACACACAGCAAATAACATAGCACGCAGCAGATGGCATATTTATTATATCATGCTCATACAACAACTATTAGAGTGAGTGCAATGAGATTACAAACAATACAAGAAATATAATCTTAATTAAATATATACTCGGAGTTTATAAGCATAAGCCGTTTGACCATTTTGCTCCTGTGTTCCTGTGGACGCACGTCTACACAGATGGATCATCAGAGGAAGCATTGAGGAAAGGAAGGGCGGGACTCGTCATATTTATACAAGATGGAACCGTTTTAGAAAAAGCAAGTGCTGCCGTGAAGCCCTCGACAAATCTAAGAACAGAGCAGCAGACAATAATTGAAGCAGTCAAACTATTGGATGAAAAGGGGTTAAAGGATAACAGTATAGTGTTCTTGTGCGACTGCATGGAATTTTGCTGGCCACACAAAGAGAACCTCGAAATAGTATGGAAAGGGAACTGATATGCCTGCTAAATAAACTCTCAGACCACAATAAAATCACTCTCCAGTGGATTGCAGCTCACTGCGACATACCTGGGAATAAATGGGCGGACAGGCTGGCAAGGGAAAGAAGACAAAGAAAACAATTCACCCACCCAGTGTCACTGCAAGAAGTCAAGGCACACATCCAAAAAAAATATAAACAATAGTGGATAGAGAGAACAAACAGTAAATACCCACAGGACCCAATCAATAGACTGAATAGGAAACAGTATACCACAATTTTTCGCCTCAGAACGGGGTCATTGCAGACTAAATACACACATGCATAAAATGAAAGCGGTACAGACTGCACAATGCACATGTTAGAGAGAACCCCAAACTCCAGAACACATCCTGCAACCATGTCCACTGCACCAAGAATCCCGTAAGAAGACCTGGCCCGAGGAGAGAAACATACAAGACAAACTGTGGGGAACCATTGAGGACCTGCGACTGACGTGTCACTTCATGGATGCAGTCCATCTGGTGGCATAAAACGAGCATACGAAACCGAACGCAAAGAAGAAGAAGAATAAGCATAACCTATTGATGTTGCTCCTAACTAATCCAACCCCGTTCTAGCCGCACACTTCCCTCCCCTATCTGCACCCTCAATACACTCAAAAACTCGTCCTCACGTTCGTATTGAGTGACACTCAGATCCCCTCAGCCAGGTGATCCGTACATAATATATTCAGCTTATACTCACATATGATCACACGCTAAATCGATCTGCGTATATCCACGCTCTGGAACCTACATCGTTCCCTCGGTGTCTACACACACCACACACACATCTAGATCTCACCTACTCGATATGTACACTTGCGCAACTCTTTAGAACATACATCGTTCCCTCGGTGTCTACACACACCACACACACATCTAGATCTCACCTACTCGATATGTACACTTGCGCAACTCTTTAGAACATACATCGTTCCCTCGGTGTCTACACACACCACACATACATCTAGATCTCTCTTAGACACAGGGCACCCAACACACATCTTATAGAGCGACTGGCCAAGACTCGAAGGTGTATGCTGGTTCAGCGACCCTGTTCTCACACATTCGTAAAAACAGCCTATCAATCACTCTTCTATTAAGTCGGCGAGATAACCAGACTCTTAGCTAAATTATGTCTCTCTCTCTCCATGGCCAGTCTGCTTGAGCTAAACTTTGTCTAGTATTATATAGTCTCAAGCAGTATCAGAGCTGTCCAATGGCCAGTCTGTGGGATGTCTTGACCCAGCCATTCAGCTGACATTGGAACGCATCACTCTAACTCTTGTCACTCATCCCACACTACCCAAATCGGAACCCCAGTGGTCAGCACCTAGCCTCTTACCTGTCTAGACACCTTCTTTCCCCCAACCCCGTTTTCCTTTGTTGACTTAGTATCAAGACGGTGCGTGACCTTGGCGTAGTGTCGATACGGAGAGTAACCTTGGCACACATTCAGGTACCTTGTTCTCAGAGTCGCCGACAACATCACCCCTGCCCTAAACGCTTATGCTCTGGCTGGAACTGTTACACCACTACCAAGTCCTGAACGTTCTCAAACCCCACTACCAAGTCCTGAAAAGGGCTTTGCAAGTAGCAGGATGTTGTTCGGAGAACTGGGTGTGTTGTATCGCAGTTTACAACTTGACTGCGATATTTGCACCTTTCGATCCTACACACTCGACTTCAGCAGGCCTTTTGGGGTACTGGGTTAACCTTCCCTCTCCGATCTCTTCTTTTTAGCCAGTCTGTTCTTCTGGAGCCTGTTATCCCGGATCATCGCGTGGAGTTGTAGAAGGGTTATGGCAACACTTGTTCACTGGTCCTGACGCTAGCAGTCAGCTTGGGGTCACTGACCGCTGCAGCTCCTGCACTGCTCAGCTCTGGTTCACTGGTCCTGACGCTAGCAGTCAGCTTGGGGTCACTGACCGCTGTAGCTCATGCACTGCTCAGCGTCTTGATACCATTCACGATATATGAAGGCTCTTGTAGGAGCGTATCCCAACTTAATCAGATTGTTGTTAGCTCATTTATGCTCATAATCTTGTTTCCGTATGTGAATTCTCAGTCTCTATATATGGTGCCTCCCATCAAGTATACTTATTTTATTTTGAATCTGTTGTGGTTATGGGACAAAAGAGCCAAGTCATACACAAAGTCCAGAGAATCAAGATCTCTTGTAAAATTCTATTGAATTCCATTTTGTGTTGTCGGTTGGTGTTGTTGTCTTCGTAACGCAGCCAATAACGAGCAGAAAGAAATTGCTGTTAAGGCTAACGACAGTACAACATACGGATACCATGATACCCATCTCCGAACTGTCGACAGGGCCCACTGCGTCTCTCAGCACGTCATTGTAAATATTATCGAAAATAGACTACAGGCCAAGGCTAATGCAACAGTTTGGTTCGCCTAATGTATAAACAGATTCATAACCTCTCTGACTTCAGCCTGCTTGAACTATATTTAACTAATATCTTAGCCTGTCTACCACAGATAGTCTGCTACTTCCAAATGATTACGTACTCTTGGAGGAGGAGTGAGTGGTTCAGTGGTTTGGATGTTGGTTGTCTGGTCACACTGGAACGCGCTCAAGACATAAGTAAAGCATATATCGTATATCTATCGGAGGTCTAATACAAGCTTAGCTGAGCAGTGGGTGGCGGCTAAAGAGACAAACGACCTTATTTACGCAGCACCATACATCCTCCAAGTGTAACTCATCAATCGAAATACACGCTGGATAGACAGACAGACAGACATATAGATAGATAGATAGATAGATAGATAGATAGATAGATAGATAGATAGATAGATAGATCATAATCTTTTCCTTCTGTCAACTAAAATGCCACCATAACCCAATCAATGACGTTCTGTAACTATATTCTGAGCTTAGAATCTGATAATGACGTCATTCTTCAATTTCTTATTTGCCCTTATCACCTTATTGTTCATATGCTATCAATCGACCCTCTAAATGCAGACCTGCCCTACGCTATTTTCTCCTTTCTTGTTGATAGAATGGAGGTCGGCAGTCAGTTTGCTTGCAGCTTTGGCTGATACACGTTTTAGAATATGTTGAACGGTCTTTCTCCTTCAAGGACATTTTGATAGATATGTTGATTGATATTTTAGTTGCATGAAGGTTCCTAAAAGATAGAGGAACTTTCCCATCCGTGCCTGGTAATGAGATCATGTTTCCTAATAAAATATATAAGACATAGCTATTTAGACAAATCAATACTATCGGAGTCTTGTCAAGATGTTGATCTTCTTTTTTCTCTTCCTCTTCTTCTTCCTCTTCTTCTTCTTCTTCTTCTTCTTCTTCTTCTTCTTCTTCTTCTTCTTCTTCTTCTAATTCTTCATCTTCATCTTCGTCTTCTTCTTCCTCTTCTTCTTCTAATTCTTCTTCTTCTAATTCTTCTTCTTCTTCTTCATCTTCTTCTTCTTCTTCTAATTCTTCTTCTTCTTCTTCTTCTTCTTAGTATTCCTCTTCTTCTTCCTCTTCTTCTTCTAATTCTCTTTCCTCTTCTCCTTCTCCTTCTTCTTCTTCTTCTTCTTCTTCTTCTTCTTCTTCTTCTTCTATTTCTTCTAATTCTTCTTCTTCTTCTTATTCCTCTTCTTCTTCCTCTTCTTCTTCTAATTCTTTTTCCTCTTCTCCTTCTCCTTCTTCTTCTTCTTCTTCTTCTTCTTCTTTTTCTTCTTCTTCTTCTTCTTTTTCTTCTTCTAATTCTTCTTCTTCTTCTTCTTCATCTTCTTCTTTTTCTTCTTCTAATTCTTCTTCTTCTTCTTTTTCTTCTTCTAATTCTTCTGCATCTTCTTCTTTTTCTTCTTCTTCTTCTTCAATCAATTGATACTATGCTTTTAGCTCGGTGAAGTTCACGAAGACGACTGCCTTTCACGACTCTGTCAGATACACATTATTTTTTAGTATGATCGCGACCCTGGGCCAGACTGCCTCTCTTTGGTCAGCATAAGTGGGACAGTTCTGCTGGATATGTGTTGGCGTTTCTTTGAGAGCTGCGCAGTGGCACCTGGCTGTGTCCCTAAGATCCATTCTGTGGTGGTGAGCCTTCAGTCTGCAATGCCTCGTTCTGAATCTGAAGATCTTTGCCCATTTCTGCCAAGCTTGTTTATGCTGTCATGTTCTGGCTTGTATTCTTTGTGCTAGTCTCTCCATTTTGTCCTCATGAACTGTTTTATGAGTGTATTTGTGCTTTGTTATAGCTCAGTGGAAGGCGATTGGGCGTCGTCCCTTTCGGCATTTGCGAG
Organism: Ariolimax columbianus; assembly: GCA_036924085.1. Taxonomy (NCBI): domain Eukaryota; kingdom Metazoa; phylum Mollusca; class Gastropoda; order Stylommatophora; family Arionidae; genus Ariolimax; species Ariolimax columbianus. Next base: position 49,689,607 of record JAVGWX010000002.1, on the reverse strand, counting down.
CTCATATGCCATCTCGTTTCCAAGGATCCAACAGTGGTCGGAATCCACTATAGAAATATATCAATTTTAGGACAGCAGCCCGATGTTTTGTTTTATTTTGTGTGAGAGCATATCTTGTTCGGGGCTTGTATAAATATAATTACGCTCCGGGAGAACGTTAGAATGACCGTTCTTCTTGTAGTTGTGTTTTGTCTGAAAGGAGTTGTTGCATGTACAGCTGTTGTTACGGCTCTGAAATTGGTACAGGTTTCTCCTGCTGGTACAGGTTTCTCCTGCTGGTACAGGTTTCTCCTGCTGGTACAGGTTTCTCCTGCTGGTACAGGTTTCTCCTGCTGGTACAGGTTTCTCTTGCTGGTACAGGTTTCTCCTGCTGGCTTGGGGTGGTTGTCTATGTCGCCGTTGAAACGTGCAATGTCATATTTTGATTATAAAGCTTGAAAGATCAGACGTCACTTGGAAGTTGAAAATACAAAGGAGACGCATTTACAGATGATTCGATAACGCCAGCAAAGATACTAAAAGCTTGTTGTTGATTATATGCAATCAAATTATAGACGTATGTCAATGTTTTATTCTGGACAAACTTTAGTCTCATGAAAATATATATGTCGATCATCATTCTCAAATATCATATCAGTGGGCGTTAGGGATCAATATTATCCTCTATCTTCTATTTTTTGAGTAAATAATTAGCACTACAGGTGATCTGTACTTTACCAGTTTGTCATGCCATCACAAATTTTTTAATGTATTCCTTAGTTTCTCTTACCTTGGATCGTTCACGTTGTCACATGGTTTCCAAGCCCCCTTTTTGCTCAGTATGTGTCTAATGAATCAAGACTGTTATAATTTTAGCTAACAGTGATCTTGTAATATGGTTTTTGAAATCTGTCGCCATTGAATGTCTTAGTTGTTCAAGCTTATCATTGTATTCTTATCATGGCATTCTTATCATGGTATTCTTATAATGGCAATCTTATCATGAACAATAGTGTTGCTCTTACAAATTATGTCCCTATGTTGGTTTATTCATTGTTTATGAGCACAACATACAATGTTAGTTCTACATACGTCAGCACAACGCTCTAGCTCTCTCTTTCTCTCCTCTCTCTCTCCTCTCTATCTCCTCTCCCTCCCTCCTCTCTCTATCTCCTCTCTCGCTTCTCTCTCTCCTCTTTCTCCTCTTTCTCCTCTCTCTATTTCCTCTCTCTCTCCTCTTTCTCTCCTCTCTCACGTCTCTCTCTCTCCTCTCTCTCTTCTCTCTCTCCCTCTCCTCTCTTTCTCCTCTCTCTCCTGTCTCTATCACTCTCCTCTCTCTCCTCTCTCTATCCCCTCTCTCTCCTCTCTCTCTATCTCTCTCCTCTCTCTACTCTCTTCCCTCTCTCCTCTCTCTCTCTTCTCTCTCTCGAGTTGTCCATCTCTGTCGCTCTCGCTTTACTGTCCAGATATTCTTGTTCTATGTATATTATTGTATACACACTTCAATTAACTAGAGCTACTCTTATCTTATCTTCTGCAATATATCTTTCATTGTCTCCTTTTATGGTTCCTAAGTATGTGACTTTGCTGTTTCTTTAAAAATCAAAGCTACCTTTAGATTAAGGTAGATAGTAATATATATATATCTTCATCATGTAGCATGTCCTTTGTAGAACGTCGCTCCCATCACAGTCTGTCTGAAAGAAACTCGTTCCCTTGCCAAAACACCAGCTTCCGCCACTGTCATACTCAGGCATTCCTGGATATCTTGATGCCATCGTCTTCTTGGTCTATCCCTTCCTCTTTTGCCTGGCACAATACATTCCATCACTGTCCTCTCAAGACCGTTGTGTCTCTTGATGTGACCAAAGTATTTGCATTTTCTAGCCAAAATGGAATTGATAAACCAGTTCTCCTCTATGCTCAACTCTTGCCGAATGTCTACATTTGTTCTTTTCTCTGTCCAGGGTATTCTGAGGATCTTTCTGTAACATTTTGACTCGAAGGATTCGATTCTTTGTCTAGAAGTTTTGGTAATCGTCCATGCTTCACAGCCATAAGCTGCCACAGGAAAAACACAGACTCTCAAGACTTTTACTTTTATCGTTTTGTTGGTGCCCTGCCATAATTTCTTCAGGCTGTTCAGTCTCTGCATTGCCATAGCTAGTCTTCTTCTGATTTCTTTCGATCAGTCACCATTTTTGTCGATTCTGGAGCCCAGATATTCAAAATGTGTAACCTGATCTATTTCCTCACCACCCACTGTAAATTTATGCTGACATTGTGTTTTATCGGTGGTCATTATCTTTGTTTTGTTTATGTTTATGAACAGATTTTGATCTTTACTAGGTCCATTAACGGCTGAAAGTAGCAGCTCTAGCCCTTCCAAACTTCTTGATAGTATCACTGTGTCATCTGCGTATCGTAACTCTGGAATCTCGTACCCCCCAATCGTAAATGGGTCGAAACTTTCAATGTTCTCATCTTCTCGTACATTTCTCATTATACATTCCGCATATATGTTGTACAGATAAGGTGAGAGGATACATCCCTGTCGGACTCCCTTTTGTACTGCAAACCAATCTGATGTTTGCCCAGATACTCGGACAGCGGCTTGTTGATCTTTGTATACTGTTTCAATGAGATGGACTACATGCAAAGGAAACCCCATTTCCTTCATGATTCTCCACAGATTTTGATGTTTTACCGTGTCGAAGGCCTTAGTGTAATGAATGAAACATGTGTACAGGTCTACATTAAACTTTCTACATTTTTCATAGATACTCCTTAAATTGAATATGTGGTCCCGGGTCCCTCTGTCTTTCCTAAAACCTGCTTGGACTACGTGAATTTCAGATTCAAACCTTTTCTCTATCCTTCTTAATAGGATTCGCAAGAGTATCTTGCTAGCATGGCTGATCAGTGCGATAGTTCGGTAGTTCGTGCACAGCTTCAGGTTGCCTCTTTAGGGGAGGGGAATATAAATTGATTTCTTCCATGCTTCTGGCACTCTGCACTGTGCCATATCTGTTTACACAGCTTGTGATAGACTCGAGCACATGCCTCTCCTCCTGCTTGTATTAGCTCTGCTGGGATATCATCGCATCCTGGGGACTTTCCCTTTTTCAGGCTTTTAATTGCAGAGCGTACTTCTTCCAATGTTGGTTCAGGTTCTTTCTCATCCTTTGGTAGGATTGTAACTGAGCGCTTTGTGCTGTCTCCATACATGGTTCTGCAGTACTCTCTCCATCTATTCAGTATGTCTTTGGTTTATGTTAATGTGCTATATATATATATATTTTTTTTTTTTTTTTTTGTTTGTTAAATTTAAAAAAAAAATTTTTTGCGTTCGCCTTATTTTTCTAATCCCCAAGGCGGTATGCGTTGCACTGTGTTTTTTTTTTGCGCCTGTCGGCCCAGTGCATCCGACTTCAGCATGCATTTTATGTAAGGGTCTGCTTCCTCCTGCATTTTCTAAGGGTTTGCTTCCACGGGGTAACGGCCGGTGCTGTTATGTGGATCGAACCCTGCACCTTCGGGTTGTGAGCCGTGCCACTTAACCACTAGGCTGCGCCGTCCCCTTATATATATATATATATATATATATATATATATATATATATATATATATATATATATATATATATATATATATATATATATATATATATATATATATATATATATATATATATATATATATATATATATATATATATATATATATATATATATATATATATATATATATATATATATAGCAGGGGTTAGCGAGCTAGCTTCGCATCTGAGTGGCCCTGGGTTCATTCCCCAGTTGAGAAGGAAATGGTTTTTTTCAGACCGCAACGACACCGGGTCGACCCAGCCTTAAATGGGTACAGGTTCAGTCCGGGAAGTAAAAGCGGCGAGGGAGAGGAGATGGCTACCACCTTCATATATCAAGCCTTTGACATGTGAGATTGCTAATATCTCACAACCCTACGGCAGTAATGCTGTGGGTTACTTTACTTTATATATAAATATATTGGTAAACCAAGAACAATCCACATGTATTATATATAAACAGAACAACTATCTTTATGGTGTGTATATATATCTCTGAGGTCTACATGGAGAGTTAATAGGAAGGGAACAAAGGCATCTTGCCTCTGCAGTCGGCAGATTTTTTTCAGTTTACCTCCGATAACATAAAAAGTACAACTACGTTACTGCGGTTTTCAACACATGTCGCCGTGATCAGAGGATCGACATTCAATCCATACGACCATCCTCAATACCAAACACGTGTATCATGTATTTAGAATCAACCTTGGGAGGGGAACTCATGTTAAATATACGTGATAAAGTCGTATGGATTGGCGTGTAAGGCGCAACACAAAGTGCATCGCACTACGCCTAAGGAACAAGGCGAATTCTAAATGATTTTATTTCATCGAATTATCAACCTAATTTAATTTATAATATCTAGTATTTAGAACTAACGAAATAGTGTGGAAGATTAATGTTAGAAGATTTCTCTTCTGCTGTCACCTTTCATTAGCTGCTTGGGAAACATTGGGCCATATATATATTAGTAGCTCCTTAAAAGAAGACTGCGTCAAATCACTGTATGAGTTCTTGCAGTATTGGTTTCTGTTGCAATGTTTTTTACATAATGAGCTTGCTAGTCGCATGCACAGTCATCTTTACAACGCGCGTGCTCTAATCTTACCCCATCAAGCAAGGATATTCCCGAGTCCACACGGATAGAGCCACTGTGTACAGATTCGGAATCCCTGGCTTAAAACAAAAAATATTGTTTCACTTTCCACTTTAACGCTATCCAGAACCGCTATTATTACAAGGTTTGTGTGCATCTATTACTGCCACGCACTCAGTTGCGATTTTAGCGTTCACCTTGCCCTAATTTTCAAATGTATGCCGTCGTCTAGTAAAAAATAAGAAGAGATAAGGAGGAGAAAGAAAACTGAATTGGTGCCTTGGACATTCAACCTCTTCGAGAGACATCGTTAAAATACATACTGTCATATTGTCCGATCCCAGATAGGAGCATCTTTGTTGTACTCTATTTTTGATGAAGACGTTACAGAAGTTATAGGCATACTACTTTGTACAATACTAGAACATGTACAGAGATACCAAATACGTCGACCTAACAAATTATTTATTTAACTGTCATCTGTCAGAAAAAAAGAAGAAGAAGAAGAAGAAGAAGAAGAAAATAAGACGTATATCTTCCCTTACAATCATCACCAATTCCTGAGTTGGATACTTGCGTCTTAATTCACCCGAAACAAAAGAAATATACATTTAGCACCGAAGTTAATTTAGTTAAGTCACATAATAGTTCACATTTTAGCTGTTGGGGGTGTCAAAACATTTGACTAGAATAGACGATAATGTGTGCTTTTGCTGTCACTTATTCCTGCCGTCTTTGTTATGAATTTCTTGAATCTGTCAACGCTGGACCATGATATGGAAAGTAGCATCCAGTTTCTACAGCAGCAAGACATTATCGATGCTGTCAGACGATGTAATAACAACCATGTTACCTAACCCTAAGAGCAGCAAGGATGGCGCCATAACTGACTGCGGGTCTACATGAGCTAGGTGACCATGTGAGAATGAAACGTCATGCCGTTTAAAACGAGAGAAACTGAGATAAGAAAACACTGATACACATATTGTAGCAGAAGAGCACATGATGGTAAATGTATTAATGGTCGAAGTATTAGTGGCAATAAAAATCACTCAAGAAAAATAAGTCCATGGGAAACGATGGAATAACAAAATGAACTGTTAACAGGTCTGGGAGCTAAGGCAACACAAGAAGGTTCTGGAAGTCCTCGACTGCAGTTGGAAAAAAAGGTATTGTGCAACAAACGTAGGAGGAGGCCATATCGTAACCAATTCCGAAGAAGGCTAGAGCCCTAACAAATCTAAATGGTTACAGGTCCATTAGTTTACTTAGCTGCGTGGGTAAACTGGAGGAACGGATGGTCAACACTAGACTGATGTGGCACTGGGAAGAAAAACATATTTTGACTACGCAACAAGCTGGGTTCCGCCAATAGAGATTAACTGATGATAGCATCTCCCACATTGCTCGAGATATTGAAGGTACTTTCCAGGCCAAACAAAAACATTATATTGTGATTTGGACGAATCCATAAAAAGAGTTTGACAAGATATGGAAAGAGGAACTGAAAGTAAAATCTGCGTAGATGCCAAGTCTGTAATTGAAAAATGTACACACGGATAAGCCACTATCTAGAGAAGAAAACTTCAAATGTCTGTCCAAAGAAAGACTCGCAGAAGGTTGACTCTAGAACAAGGAGTGTCCCAAGGCGGGGGTCTTGTCATCCATATTGTTCCTCGCGTATATTAACGATATAGAGAATTCCTCAAAGAGTATGCACAGTTCGGGTTTTTACGAATGACTTAGCTTTATGGGTATCTGTAGAAAAAATCACAACCTCAAACATTTTGATGTAAAACGCTCTAATATCTTTGTAGGAATGAGCCAAGTTAATAAAGATATACGAGGAACAAAACCCACCAATACAGTCTTAACTGCCTCAAACAAATCCCAGAGCTCACATTTCTGGGGGAATGAAAGAATGCTTCACCTGGATAAAACTCCAACTATCTGGTCATTACCTTTGATATGCGTGTGGCATGGAGAACACAGATTGGACGAAACCAGATTCGATCAATGCAACGAATGGTCATCATGAAAAAACTGGCTGCCACTTCATGGGGAGTAGATGCGCATATTCTTCAGAAACTGTTCACTGGATAAGTGGGACCAGTCTTAGAATATCACATTGGACAACCAAATCAAACTTTGACACAATCGATATCGTCCAGAATCAAGCAATGTCAATCATAGCAAGATGTATGAAGCTCGCACCCATTAAAGAACTAGAAATAATTACGAACCTACAACGAACAGACGACAGAAGAGACAACGTGGATCAATAACAAGTTGAGAAATTAAGAGGGTTGATTGAACACTCAATGTACCAGAGAATAAATAGATTTGGAAATATAAGACTAAATCAGGGCAACTTTATGGCATCCGTTACAGAGATGTGTGGTACAGATTATATGACTAGGTCAGCACAAATACTTCACCAACCCATCCACACTACTCACATAATCTCCAGCTGGAGAAAACAGCGCTTTACAGAACTGATATATATAGTGTGCCCGGAACTGTGAATAAGAACAGCTAGTCAGACACAGAAAAAAAGCTATAACTGAAAAATACACAGAGAAACACAGCCCTAGAAATAGATGCACCCAGGAGTATACAGATGGGTCAATGACAAATGCAACGGAGAATGGAGTTGGATGAATCTTTATGAAGCTAAATAACAACACTAAGGGAAGACTACCAGTGGCAACCGGACAATGATCAGGTGACTTCAGAGCAGAGGCAGAGACCTTGAAAACTGCAGCAGAAGTACTTATGTTGAATGAAATGACAAAAAAACACGTGGTACTTTTGACAGACGCACTATTTGTGGCGCCAGGGCTTGGAAACACAACAAATTATCTAAACTATGTTCCCGATTAGGGGACGGGGTGGGCTAGTTAAGGGACACGGCTCACAATCCGAAGGTACTGGGTTCGATCTCCATCACACCACCGGCCGATACCCCGGGAAAGCAAACCCTTAGAAAATGCACGAGGAAACAGACCTTTACATAAAATGCATGCCGACGTCTGATGCACTTTACCGACAGGCGCAACAATAAAAACCTAGTACAACGCACACTATCATGTAGAATAGAGAAATAAAGCGAAGGAAACATTTCTTTAATGTCCCCGATTCAGAAAAGTGGTGATTCAGTGGGATTCCTTCTCATTGCAACATACTTTGCAATCAGTCGGCTGACATACTGGCAAGAGAATGAGATCCCTGCCTAAACCTAATATATGTGTAACTTATAAAGAGGGCAAGAGGTTTATGAGGTGCAGATACAAGAACAGGTGGTCAGCGAAGAATCCATGAAGACAGCACAATCACGCTTACTACAAACTCAACAGGGCCGAACATATGCTGATTTGCAAACTCTGCCCGGGCACAACAGGTTAAGCTACCATCTATACAATAAGTTTAAATTAGAATATACCGATGAATATGTCTTGGCACTGGTAAAATGACTGCTGAATATCTTGACAAACTCTATGGGGTAACCGATGACCTCATGCGATCCACTGCTTTCTTTGGCGATATTTAAGCTGACGTCTGAAAGCGTACTAAGATGAAGAAAGAGGTGATATTTTTTTTTAAACTGAGACTTTTTTTTGGATCACATTTGATCGGCGCATGACATGGAAAAGTCAGATCGAGAGAAACCGAATGAGAGCCAGAAAAAGAATGGCAATCATGAGGAAACTTGCTGGCACAAGCTGGGAAGCAGACGAAAGTATACTAAAGAAAATGTACACTGGAAGAGTGAGACCAGTTCTCGAGAATGGCATTGCGGCATAGACAACATCAGCAAAGGCGAACTTCGATGAAGTTAACAAACTTCAAAACCAAGCCATGAGAGTTATAACAGGAGGCATGAAGTCAACGCCAATTGTAGAACTTGAAAAGATTACAAAACTGCAATTCATGACCGATAGAAGAGACTGCAGAGCCTAGCTGCAGTCAGAGAAACTCCGAAGACTGACTGATCACCCAATGCACCAGAGACTAAACAGTTTGGGAAATAGGAAACTAAAGCGGAGAAACTTTGCAGAAATAGCCAAAGCAAAGATGCACGAAGATCCCATAAACGCACTAACAACACCAAAACCCATCACTACTGTACGAAAACCTACCTGGAGGCAGGATATATTTCCAGAGGTGGTAGAAAATATACCAGGTATTGCAAACAAAAACTGCCAGACTGAAAAAGAAAGGAGAGATACTACCCTAAGCTTTATATCGAAAAACTACCCAAGCATGGACTGGACCCATGCATACACCAACGGTTCTGTAACAAACACTACACAGAACGGAGGGGCAGGAGCATTCCTGAACCTACCAAATGACAGAAAAATAACACTGTCATTCGCTACTGGTAAGTACACAAGCAATTTCAGAGCGGAGGCAGAGGCACTGAGGGCGGCAGTGGAAGAAATGGTGACACACAGTGAATATGAAAGCCATATAGTCCTGCTTACAAATGCTCTCGCCGTAGTCACAGCGCTAAAAAGCCAGAAAAACACTGAGCTTAATGACTTAAGAGCAGCACTCTGCAAACTGTGCCAGCAGTCCGCACCAAAAAGGGTAGTGGTACAGTGGGTCCCATCACACTGCAACATCCAAGGCAACGAGGAGGCAGACAGACTGGCAAAAGAAGGTGCAAGACTACCACAAACAGATACTAGTATGACGTACGAAGAGTCAAAACGGCTTATCAAAGCCAGATACATGACCAAATGGGAAACCGAACATACTGGTTACACCAAAAACGATGCCTATTACCAGTTGAACAGAAGAGAGCAGGTCGTTGTCTTCAGACTTCGCACTGGCCACAATAGACTGAGGTACCACCTATTCAACAAATTAAAGATAGGTGGTACCGACGAATGCCCGTGCGGTACCGGTAAAATGACCGCTGAACATCTGCTGCAGAACTGCCCGACATACGAGGATCAGAGAGAGCAGATGTGGCCATCACCAGTGGAACTGCAAGACAAGCTCTATGGCAGTGTCGACAGCCTCAGGATGACCGCCGCTTTTTTCGAAAAAATAATGGTTACTGTCTGACTGCGTACGCAGAAGAAGAAGAAGAAGAAGAAGAAGAAGAAGAAGAAGAAGATCATTGGACAATTAACACGAATACTTAATTTCATGCACGTGATAATAAATCCCAAAAGAGCTTCATTCAACTAGATTTTCGTCCCGGCATTATCCTACCAATGTCAAAACTGGATTCTAACTCAATTGAAAAGCGACAAATTGCAACAACAGAAATGAAATGTGTGTGAAAAATATTGTGTGTAACAATGAATCAGAAGCGATGTCATCAGGATACTGATATGAACAACACCAGTATTAGATTACGTTAAGAGACAGCAACTCAAATGGTTTGGCCACGTAACGAGAATTCCACCACACAGAACCACCCAACAAGCAATGATATTTAGATACAACAGATTCAAGACCAAAGACGGACCACGAAAAATGGGGCTTACGGAAATATCCGAGGACGTGTATGACGCACATAGTAGGGCTCCTTCTAGAGTTCTCTTCATAACCTGGCGCTGAAAGGTAAAACAGAATAAGCGAAAAGATGAAGAATAAACATGAAGAACAGAGGTGTTCAAATCAAATGTGCTTTCTTCTCTCTAATTCTCTTTAATTTAAAAAAAAATAGTATATGTCATACAGCGCTCTATTCTAGCCTTTTCTCTACTCTTATCTTTGTTATGGACTTACAGACTACAGCTCATTGTGGCTTACAGGCTACAGCTCATTGTAGCCTTACAGGCTACAGCTCATTGTGGCATTACGAGCTACATCTCATTGTGTCTTACAGGATACAGTTCATTGTGGCGTACAGGCTTCAGTTCATTGTGACCTTACAATCTACAGCTCATTGTGGCCTTGCAGGCTACAGCTCGTTGCGGCCTTGCAGGCTACAGCTCGTTACGGCCTTGCAGGCTACAGCTCGTTGTGGTGTTACAAGCTACAGCTCGTTACGGCCTTGCAGGCTACAGCTCGTTGTGGTATTACAAGCTACAGTTCGTTACGGCCTTGCAGGCTACAGCTCGTTGTGGTGTTACAAGCTACAGCTCGTTACGGCCTTGCAGACTACAGCTCGTTGTGGTGTTACAAGCTACAGCTCGTTGTGGTGTTACAAGCTACAGCTCGTTACGGCCTTGCAGACTACAGCTCGTTGTGGTGTTACAAGCTACAGCTCGTTGTGGTGTTACAAGCTACAGCTCGTTAGGGCCTTGCAGGCTACAGATCGTTGTGGTGTTACAAGCTACAGCTCGTTGTGGTGTTACAAGCTACAGCTCGTTACGGCCTTGCAGGCTACAGCTTGTTGTGGTGTTACAGGCTACATCTCGTTGGGCCTTACAAGCTACATCTCTTAAAACAGTAGTGGATAAAAAAAAATAATGCTGAAGAGAGGGGTGCCCGATAGAAACTGTGTACACCTGAATAAAATTCCTTTTAGTGACCATGGGCAGGATTGCAATAAAATATGGACTGAAAAAAACCTTACAGGCTGCACCATCAAGGCAAGAGGCAGAAGACGCTTAACATTCATTTAATTCAGCCAACTTTCGGCATGGAGATGGTACTTGAACTGAACTGAGCAAGAATCGGGACAAAATTATAGGCAGCTTCAGATTCGTTTTGTAAATCGTGCTAGTTCATCTGTTAACGTGGTTTGTCCTGGCCTTGGAAGATACAGTAGTACTGCAATCGCATATACATGGATTAATACAGAGATATTGGTCTCAGACCTTCAGGGTCTTCTGTGTTTCTACTGTGTTAGTCATGCAGAGGTTTGTGGTAATAAACAGGGATTGATATCCTTTATCTTATCAACACGCACTCTGACTACATTACTTGCTACAGAAACCACAATTTCAAGGGCACTCCTGCTGTGTTTTGGTGCAGAATTTTATAATAATGCAACTGTAATAATGGCTCTATATTACTAGAGGAGAATATATAAGGTAAGAACAAGAGAAACATATATAGATATTACAGACTATCGAGCGACCGAACTATCTGTTTACCGGCATCATAACCCAAAGAGACGCTGGTTTTTCTTCTTCTTCTTCTTTGCGTTCAGTTTCGTATGCTCGTTTTATGCCACCAGATAGGCTGCCTCCATGAAGTGACACGTCAGTCGCAGGTCCTCAATTGTTCCCCATAGTTTGTCCTGTATGTTTCTCTCCTCGGGCCAGGTCTTCTCATGGGAATCTTGGTGCAGTGGACATGTTTGCAGGATTTGTTCTGGAGTCTGGGGTCCTCTCTGACATGTGCATTGTACAGTCTGTACTGCTTTCATTTTATGCAATACGTGCATTTAGTCTGTAATGACCTGTTCTGTGGTATACTGTTTCCTATTCAGTCTATTGATTGGGTCCCGTGGGAATTTGCTGTTTGTTCTCTCTGTCCGCTGTTGTTTATATTTTTTTTTGGGGGGGGGGGGGGGTGTGTGCCTTGACTTCTGGAACTGACACTGGGTGGGTGAATTGTTCTCTTTGTCTTCCCTCCCTGGCTAGCCTGTCCGCCTATTCATTCCCAGATATGCCGCAGTGAGCTGGAATCCACTGGAGGGTGATTTTATGGTGGTCTGAGAGTTTATTTAGCTGGCATATCAGTTCCCTTTCCATACTATTTCGAGGTTCTCTCTGTGTGGCCAGCAAAATTTCCATGCAATCGCACAAAAACACTATTTTGTTATTCTTTAACCCCTTTTCATCCAATAGTTTGACTGCTTCAATTATTGCCTGTCGCTCTGTTCTTAGATGTGTCGATGGCTCCCCGGAAGCACTTGCTTTTTCTATAACGGTTCCATCCAGTAGAAGTATGGCGAGTCCCGCCCCTCCTTTCCTCAGTGCTTCTTCTGATGATCCATCTGTGTAGACGTGCGTCCACATGGGTTGAGGATAGGTGTCTCCAATATGCTTTAGGGTTTTTTCTCTCAATGC
>JAVGWX010000002.1:49584447-49671947 GCA_036924085.1 Ariolimax columbianus | reverse complement strand
AGTGTCAAAGACAAGCCTAGCAAAACAAAAGACATGTAGTGAGACAAATTATCAAAATAAATATATATTAATAAGCAGGATGAGAATATATCACAAAATAAGGTTTAATTAGAAAGAAGCATCAATAATGGTAAGAACGAACTAGGAGGAGCACGATCAAAGAAATGTTCTTAAGTTTAATTTATAATTTTTGATGAATGGGAGATCTAAACACCGAAACGTGACAGGATATCCGGGCATGATATCACTACCGTAATCATCGATAATCTTGTAATTTAGTTTACCATGGAGCATGAAGTTACAAATGCAGTTTAATTCTTTCCACGGAGCGTTCATGTGCTTCTACAAAATGTGATTTCTGTGGTATTCTGTTTGAGATGATCTGGTTGTCAGCACGATAAGCACTCGGTGTAGTCACCTTACTATGACATGCATGGCAGCGTGCAGTGGTTTTCTTTTTACCCCCTTTATAAAGTGCCCTGGGATCCATCCCCTTGTGTGCTTTTATCTGGGTCAATATCTACATGTGGGATTCTATATGGGTCAGTAGCCACATGTTGGTTTCTCATCATCACTATCAAGTGCCGTCTCTACAACGGAGGCTTAGGGCAATGGATCTCCATATGTCTCTATCTCACGTCAGACTGGTATACGCAGTCAAACTGTGTCCCGACCACATCCTGTTGTTCTCTTTCCATCTGTACCTCTGTCGCCCTTTGGCGCTCTTGCCATCTACACTGCCCTTCAAAATAACCTATAGCATACTGTCATGGCGCTTGACGTGACCAAAATAATATATTTTTCTGATTTTTATTTTCTTTAAAAGTGGCTGTTCCACCTGGAGTTGTTCCAGACCCTCATAATTGGCTTTCCTTACTTTCCAAGAAAGTCGTCCAACTTTTCTAAATACCCACATTTCAAAGGCTTCAATACGCTTCTCCATTTTCTATGTCAGGGTCAAGGTTTCTACTCCATACAATAAATCTGAAGGCACGTAGCATGTTATGATTCTCATTTTTAAGATCTGAGAAATCTGCTTTGACACAAGTGTATCTCTCGTGCTGTTAAATATATTGTTGGTCATTGCAATTCGTTTAATGATCTCCATTTCGCATTTGCCATCAGCTGAAATGAGTTGGCCAAGATATACATAGCTTGACACTTGTTCCAGAATGTATCAATTTGGTCTGTTTGATGTTGATTTCCAATCCATATTTCTTACTTTTGCTGGTTATCTTACCCATTAAGTTCTGCAGATGTACTGGATCCTCTTCTATTAAGATTGTACCCTCAGCATATCTGATATTATTGATGCTACTCCATTTTATATTCAATCCAACCATTTCATCTTTGTCTTTGAAAATATGTTGTGTGTATACAATAAACAAGCAAGGGGAGAGCACACACCCCTATCTAACCCCGTTTTCAATAGTTGTACTAGGTGACGCCTCTTCTTTAGATCTTAAACATACTGACTAATCCCAATACAAGTTTGTGATAAGTTTGATATCCTTACTGTCCAGATTAATATCCTACAGACATCGTATCACCTGTTCATGTTTCACGTTATCAAACACTTTAGTGTAATCAATGAATCAAGCATTTACGTCCTTGAGCATCTCCATATATTTTTCTACCATCATTCTCATACAGAAATATCGCTTCTCCTGCTCCGCTGTTCTGCTTGAAATTAAACGGCTCCGTACTGACCTATTGTGGGCTTCTATCTGGGTCTATCTCCACATGTGGGCTTCTATCTGGATCCATATCCCCACGTGGGCTTTTATATGGGTTTACATACACACCTGGGCTTCTATTTAGGAATATATATATATATATATATATATATATATTCATGTGGGCTTCAATCTGGGTCTATACACATGTTGACTTTTATCTTGGCCTATATCCACATGTATGGGACTATATCCACATTTGGGCTTCAAAGTATATATCAAAAATGTGTGCTTTTATCGGTCTACATCCACATGATGACGTCTATCTGGGTATATACCCAGATGCGGGTTTCTATTTAAGTGTATATCCACACGTGGGCGTTTATCTCTGTCTATATCCACATGAAGGCTTCTATCGAAGTCTATATCCCTATGTTGGCGTCTATCTGGGCCAATATCAATGTGAGCTTCTATCGAAGTCAATATCCACATGTGGGCTTCTATCGAAGTATGAATCCCCATGTAAGGGTCTATATGGACCTATATCGATTTGTGGGCTTCTATCGAAGTCTATATCCACATGTGGGCGTCTATATTGGGTCCTCATATAAAACACAATCAAATATAGAAAGCTCACCTCATTAAGCATACGTTCACGTTTACGTTAATGATTCTCTGTCTTCCCTATCGCAAACACTATTTCAGAAATGTTTTTATGTTCGATTGTTGTGATTATTTGTCTGTTTATTTGTGTGTATTGCAATTTTTTGCTGTCATAAAATCTGTGCGCGTTATATATTGTTTGAAGTGGTTTTATGGTGTTTGCGGAGGATTGTGGATTTCAGAAAATTTGTTGGACTTATTTCGGGATCTTTTTTGGGTGGATCTCTTTA
This sequence comes from Ariolimax columbianus, assembly GCA_036924085.1. Taxonomy (NCBI): domain Eukaryota; kingdom Metazoa; phylum Mollusca; class Gastropoda; order Stylommatophora; family Arionidae; genus Ariolimax; species Ariolimax columbianus. Next base: position 49,669,378 of record JAVGWX010000002.1, on the reverse strand, counting down.
GCATGCTTAAACTGTATTCATAGAAACAGGTAAGAATGTATGTAGTTCTATTTCAGAAAGGAACTAATAATGGCAATAATGTTGCAGTAGAACCAGTGGAAAATCATCAGTCTCAATAAGAAGAGGGTTGTATTTTGTATTTGGTTATGGAGACATTGTACGGCAAATCATCAAGCAGGCGGTCATTGATTGAGTTCAATATATATCCCACCCTTATCGATATCTAACGTACTAATTATGGATGACTTTATTCCTAGCAAAACAGCCATTCCATTGACATGAATCATTGCATAACCTTGGCTGTAGGTCCACACAAATCCATAACGGTATTAGGCATCTTAGTACACTGTCCGCCTATCTTGTAGTCATCATGTCTAGATGTAATTTCTCAGATAAACACTCATAACTGCAGTATTTGCCTCAACACTTACTCCCATATTGAATGCTTTTGGTATGTGTGTCCCACTCTGCTAACTAACGTATTTGTATTTATTTATAACTGAGAAAACCCATACTAATTTGTTTTTCTGGGTAGGTCCTGAAAATGACGTTTTGATCGTGTGTCGACATCTTCATTGAGGCTGCGATATATAAGCCTTTCAGCAGAGCACATCCGATTTCAACTAGCTTTTTTTGGTATCTGGTTTAGTTTCCTACTAGGATCCCTATTCTCATATCCAGACTACACTAGTGTACCCTATGCCAGGTCTACTATTTCCAGGTCCACTTTTTCCAGGTCCACTATTTCCAGATACACTATTTGCAGGTCCACTATTTACATGTCCACTATTTCCAGGTCCACTATTTCCAAGTCCACTATTTCTAGGTCCACTAGTTCCATGTCCTCTATTTCCAGGTTCACTATTTCCAGGTCCACCATTGCCAGGTTCACTATTTCTAGGTCCACTAGTTCCAGGTCCACTATTTCCAGGTCCACTATTTATAGGACCACTATCTCCAGGTCCACTATTTATAGGCCTACTATTTCCAGGTCCACTATTTCCAGGTCCACTATTTATAGGCCTACTATTTCCAGGTCCACTATTTATAGGACCACTATCTCCAGGTCCACTATTTATAGGACCACTATCTCCAGGTCCACTATTTATATGACTACTATTTCCAGGTCCACTATGTATAGGCCCACTATTTATAGGCCTACTATTTCCAGGTCCACTATGTATAGGCCCACTATTTATAGGCCTACTATTTACAGGTCCACTATGTATAGGCCTACTATTTATAGGCCTACTATTTTCAGGTCCACTATTTATAGGCCTACTTTTTCCAGGTCCAATATTTTCAGGTTCACTATTGTCAGGTCCACTATTTATAAGCCTACTTTTTCCAGGTCCACTATTTTCAGGTTCACTATTGCCAGGTCCACTATTTTCAGGTTCACTATTGTCAGGTCCACTAATTATAGGCCTACTTTTTCCAGGTCCACTATTTTCAGGTTCACTATTGTCAGGTCCACTATTTTCAGGTTCACTATTGCCAGGTCCACTATTTTCAGGTTCACTATTGCCAGGTCCACTATTTAAAGGCCTACTATTTCCAGGTCCACTATTTCCAGGTCCACTATTTAAAGGCCTACTATTTCCAGGTCCACTATTTTCAGGTTCACTATTTCCAGGTCCACTATTTAAAGGCCTACTATTTCCAGGTCCACTATTTCCAGGTCCACTATTTAAAGGCCTACTATTTCCAGGTCCACTATTTCCAGGTCCACTATTTATAGGCCTACTTTTTCCAGGTCCACTATTTTCAGGTTCACTATTTCCAGGTCCACTATTTAAAGGCCTACTATTTCCAGGTGCACTATTTCCAGGTCCACTATGTATAGGCCTACTATTTCCATGTCTACTATTTCCAGGTCCACTATTTCTAGGTCCACTATTTATAGGCCTATTATTTCTAGGTCCACTATTTAAAAGCTTACTATTTTCAGGTCTACTATTTTCAGGTCCACTATTTTCAGGTCCACTATGTCCTAGTCCACCGCTTAGAGACAGAATAAGATCTTTGTTAGCTGAGGTTCGTTGACCCTGATGCAGCCAGCTCATCGACTATACTGTATCTTCAGCCCCTAGTTATACATGAGACAACCAACAGTAATTTCTTATCACACAGAGCCGACCCCCTCCATTTGTAAAACGATATCATTCAGCCATGTTCTGTTTAGAATCGGCCGCATCGCATTCTGGACAAGCATTCAGTCTACCTCAGAAAATGGCAAAGAGTGTGGAGACCCATGTTTTTAGTAGCCCGCTGGTTGTGTATATTCATGGTCCTTCACTCCAGCCGCCCTACAATGTCCAATAAACTAGTGTTTCCCAACCTACTGTTGCACCTGCGGACCGGTAGGAATAGAATCCATTTTTTTCGCGGACCGATTAAAATAGGGCAAATTTGAAGAAAGTTGAAAATTTTTGCTGTTTTTATTTTTTTTAAATTTTGTCTCAATCTTGTAGGGATACAAATTTAACAACACAATAACACACACACACAAAACTTGCTTTTCAAAATACCACAACACAGTATTATCAGAAAAATTAACCTCTAAAACTTTTCGAATTACCTAATTTGCATATCGTGATCTTTGTAGACACTCCCCTTCCCCCCCCCCCCCCTCTCCCCAATCCCTCCAAAAAAAACAACAAATAAAAAATTGTAATTTAAATTTTTTTAAAACCACTCACTTTGATAAAGAAACACGCCAAACATAGATGAGCTCTTAGGTTCGAAAAGTAGGGATATCTGTGTAGCTGACGTTATTTGAGTTTAAACATTAGCCAATCAGAGCTTAAACCAGATCAAGCCGATCTCCACAGTTTGTGATTTCTGCGAAACGGCGGTTGGGAAACACTGCTATAAACTATTAACATTAAAATTTTACATTCTGTGGATTGTAAAATGTATCTATTGCAGTGTTCCCATTTTAAAAAAATGCTCAGCGTTCAACTTTATCTATATAATCGTTAAAGGGTATTTGTGTGCCATGATTTACAAACACGAGAACCATTGTCCAGCATACTACATCAATCACTTTCAATTCCTCCCCCGTAAACACAAACGCTCCATATAACTCCCAAAACTTTATTCCTGCGCTGAAGCCATTCCTCTAGGATTCAATGTCGATACAATTACCGATATTCATCATACATAGATGCGCATTCGACTCTCACAACCACAACGGACATTACATTGATACTTTGTCAAGCAAAACGAAATTACTTTATCAGAAAGGGGCACAACTTCATGTCTGATGTGGGAATAAATAACATCTCTGATGATTATACGTCAACTTTTTTCAGTATAAACTTAAAAATTATTGACTACCTCCCACGCACAATTCCATTGATACTCCCACGCAATATCTCCAGCCACCTTTACTAGCACTTTTCAGTCTGTATCTTGGCAATAATGTTCACAATCTCCCATGATCACCGATTTTGGGTTTGGGGGAACGTCTCGCATGCACTAGAAAATACATTTCCCAATTGATTCTTGTGGCGTTTTTGTGGTTATTGTGTTTGTGATATATATATATATATATATATATATATATATATATATATATATATATATATATATATATATATAATTTGGTTACTGTGTTTGTGGAGGTCGCAAAGACAAGCCAAGAATAATAGAAGACCTGTCTAGGGACAAATTAGTCGGCGCTTTGCAAGAAATATACAACATGAAGCAGGATGGGAGAGGATCACAATATTTGATTTAATTATAATGATATAAAAGTAATAAGTAGACTCAACGCGCAGGAACAAGTTCAAAGATATATTCAAAGAGCTGGTTATCAAAGCGAGGTCTAAACACTGACGCATGTGGAAGAACTTCCGGGTAGGCACGGCTATGACGCTGGTGTATGCGTATTTTATATCCAGATTTAGATAATTCACGCGCCATATTGAGCACGCTTTCAGGACTACGTGAATTACTTCCTGTTTGCTAAAAGCGTGGGCATTGGATTTAGATATTGCGGAACAGACTGAGATCAAGCAAACCAGCACTTGCTAGATGATTACAATATAAACAAGGCACCAGAATTTCACAAATAGCACAAGTTTTGAAACTTAGACGTGGATCAAACAGTGGGATGGAGTGAAGGGGGTAAGGACGAATCAGAAGTGTGCAATGCCATGTAGCTATGCGGACCATACATATTCATATACTTCACCATTTAATGAAGTTTGACAACGTTATTGCCGTTGTTAACAGACAAAAATTAGTAGATATACGAGACGTGTTCAAATGAAACCCGCCCGTGCAACGCCATGTACGTACGAGAAGCATGATGACGTCACATGTGACTTTTAATAAGCACATACTAATGTGCATGTGAGCACGTGTTCATTACCCTCGCATTCATTGGTTCTGCTGCAGACCGTTGAGAAAATGGCGGGTGTGATACGATATCCGTCCAGGGTTGATCAACGAACGGTGATTAAATTCCTAGCAGGAGAAGGACGCCGACCAGTCGATATTTATCGCAGAATGAAAGCAGTGTTTGGTGACAAAAGTGTGCAATAGACACCAGTAAAGGACTGGGCACGGATGTTTCAGGAAAGAGATGATTCTACGAAAGATCTTATGCGACCAGGACATGCGCATAGTGTTGCGATAGAAGTCATCGCCATTTTCATGCAGCAATACATGTGGACAGTCGTTGAAGATTAAGTTGGCTGGCAGATAAATTCGCTGTGTCGCTCGGGTCAGTTCAAATGGTGGCTAGAAAGAAACTGAAGTATTAGAGGGTGCGTTCAGAATGGGTTCTACGGTTGCTCACTGACCAGCATTAGGAAGACCGTACGGGGAGGAGTTTGAACTACTTGCTTCGTTATTTTTCTCGAACGCTATTCGACGTATCTCCAAGCAATGTGATGCATGTAGGAATGCCTAAAGCGACTTTTTCTAACGAACTCCAGTGCATGCTTGCTTCCGAACAATTGTATTGTTTAATTCTGTCCCACATTTCATGTTTGTAATAATTCCACTGGGGAGGTCTTCCTTTTAACATGCCTCATTGTCATTTCCCATTATTTGACATCAACAATTTATTTGGCTTTTTTTTAATACTTATTTTGTATAATGGTTGACTTCAGAAATTCGTGATCCGCTTTTAAAAGCTAAAATGTTCTGTACAGAAAACAAAAGAAACTAAACGATGTAATGGAAGTCTCATGTCAAACACTATCGTCAGATATGAAATGTTAGATGTTAATCGTTTGTGAGAGGGAAAGACAACTTATGTTCTACTTGCCTTCTCGTAAATCAAAGTCAGAATGGATAAGTGGCACGGCTTACAATGAGAAGGTGCTGGGTTCGATCCCCATCACAGCACCGACTGTTATCCGGAGAAAGCAAACCCTTAGAAAATGCAGGAGGAAGCAGACCCTTGCATAAAATCTATGCTGAAATTGGATTCACTGAGACGACAGACGAAAAATAAAAACAGTGCAACGCAGACCGCCTTGTGGAATAAAGAAATAAGGTGAACGAAAAAAAAAAAAACAGACAAAAATCAAAGAAAACACGCCTACAGGAAAATCCCCAGGCAGAGATAAAAGGACATTTGAGATGATGAAAGCATGCGGTCACCCACTCTACATGGCCCTAGCCAGCAGATTCTCTCGATACTTACAGACAACAGAAATCCCGTCTACCTGGCGTGAGTCACAGACCGTCCTAATCTACAAAAAAGGAGATAAAGAAGACCTGTCCAATCACCCCCCTTTCGATACCTCACACAATTTTTACCAAATGCTTCCTAGCAGACAAACATACAGTACACTAGATCCCAATCTGGATTCAGACAAACATACAGTACACTAGATCACAAGCTGGATTCAGACAAACATACAATACACTAGATCACAAGCTGGATTCAGACAAACATACAGTACACTAGATCACAAGCTGGATTCAGACAAACATACAGTACACTAGATCACAAGCTGGATTCAGACAAACATACAGTACACTAGATCACACGCTGGATTCAGACAAACATACAGTACACTAGATCACAAGCTGGATTCAGACAAACATACAGTACACTAGATCACAAGCTGGATTCAGACAAAAATACAGTACACTAGATCACAAGCTGGATTCAGACAAACATACAGTACACTAGATTACATAACAGTCTGCTGTAATCTGATTGAAAAGGAACGAGAGCACCAACCCCCGCTAATACTCATATTCGTTGACTTCAAAAAGACATTTGACTCGGTTGAAACAGAATTCGCGTGGAAAGCGCCGGGCGATCAAGGAGTAGATCTCCACTACATCGAAATACTCAAAGAAATGCTATGAAGGATGCACTATCGTCATCCGCCCATTCACTCACCCCATCCCTATCGCGACCGACAAGGGAGTACGGCAAGGAGAACTCATCTCGCCGAACCTATTCGCTGCATGTCTAGAGTCGACGATGAGGCACTGCGACTGGGACAACTACGGCATCAAAACCGACGGAACACGTCTTAACCACCTCAGATTCACAGACGACATCGTCCTCATCACAGAGACACCCCTGGAAGTGACAAAGATGCTTCGGTCACTAGACATGGAAGGCAAGGAAAACAGGTCTTGCTATGAACCTATGGAAAACCAGAGCTATGCGCAACCATTTCGCAGGACCCAACCCAAGACTCCTGAGTGGAACGCCCATAGAGGACGATTACAAATATGTCTATCTGGGAATGGCTCCCCAACATAGAGAACAACGTAAAACCTGAGATTACCAGACGGAAACGGCTGGGCTGGGCAGCCTTCAAATCCATCATGACAGCAACAGACATCACCAAGGACACCAGACAACGTACGGACATCCTCTACTCGATAGTCCTGCCAGCGATATGCTATGGTAGCAAAACCTGGTCTCTAACCAAAACAGCAGAGAGTCAACTGAGAACAGCACACGCATCTCTTGAAAGAAGCCTTGTGGGCATACCTCTCAGACAACAGCGGCAGAGCGAATTACACAATAGCGACATCCGGAGAATGTCACACATCAAGGATGTTCTACAGTACGTCAACCATTCGAAACACCGCTGGGCTGGTCATATATCCAAAAGACAGAAAAGATGAAAGATGGAGTACTATTACCACCATGTAGTACCCGCGCGACAAAAAAGAGACCTCGGGGACGGCCCCCAACTCGCTGGCGAGATTCACTAGAAAAATACAACATTCACGACCCCACAACAAACAGACTATTATCACACTGGACGACACGCGCCGGCGACAGAAACGGCTGGATCCGGTTCAAGGGTGCCCACCCTTTGACGAAGAACGGGTGGAACTAAGAACTAAGAATAACTAGCACTTCGTGTAATGAATACGTTGGTGAATTCCGATACACGTATCTATTTCTAATTTGGTCATTGAGTGATGGTATGACATAAAAATTATGTGCCAACCCGAACCCGCTCGAAAAGTGAAAAAAGGATGAAGGAATGGATCTTTGATGTTTACTTCTAATGTATGCACGCTCACCCGTTTTAAATAAAATAATAAAAGGAGGCAAAATATGTGGTTCAACGTAATTTTAAAACGCAGCACAATGATAGAAAAGGTACACAGAGCGCACTCTCTTTGTTCGGCCGTGTGGACAATCTATTCTCTTGCTGTGTCCACTGAATTGGGGACTTGCGCTGTGACGTGGTTTAAGTGAGAAAGACCTTGCGTCATTTGTCAAACTTACTCTCTCGTCCTGTGCTCCCTTTGGAAACTGGCAAAACATTATCAAAACATCTGGAGATAGTAGAGGACGCAGATGTTTCCTCAGGATTTACTCCCGAAGCCTTTCTTGTAAACAAATATATCGCAAGGCAGCGGAGGGTGATGACATATATCGTTGTGTATCTTGCGTTTCCCATAACCGGAAGAGGCTGTAGGGACATCACACAGCATGTGAGGGATGTGTTGGTTATCTCTCTCGGATCGTGTTCTAGTCCATTATAGTCATGTGTCTAAATTTCACAGTCACACCATAATCGACATTGTCTGCAACTAGAGCTAGGGGTGGAAATCTCGTTAAGTTTTAACCGCGTGCACTAGACCGTGAACATACGACACAGGTTAAATCATAGCACTAATTCATGAGGCCGATGTTCATGCCAGGAAAATCAGAGAGAAGAAGAAAAAAATGATCGATTTAATCAGTCCAAATAAAAACAACGACCCGTTTCCGTGAACACAAGTGTAAGTCGTCGACTAATGTGAATTCCCGCAAATTCGTAATGAAATAAAACACCAGATCCATGTTAGACTCGCAGCTGGTACGGCGTCATCTTTCATATGTGTGTGTGTGTGTGTGTGTGTGTGTGTGTGTGTGTGTATATATATATATATATATATATATATATATATATATATATGTATATATATATATATATATATACATTCATACACATACAAATACACATATACACATATTTGTCTGTGATTCTGGTGTTTAATCAGGCAGACGAAGTACCTGGTGCCAAGCAGCCAAATGTTTAAACTTAATGCGATTTTTTTACTCCTGAGTTACCATGGTTGACTATGGGCTTTGCACGGGTCATTTCTTCATCTCACTGGTGGACGTCTGGGAAGGTGCTTACCGTCTGTGTCAGGAATGCGTACCACAGGTTCGTCCAGTTGCATTTCTCAAACAATGCAACACCTGTGATACTTTTGAAGGCGATTCGACGCAAGATTTCCATGTTGCGAATTCGATCCAATAGAGAAACTACCAATGTTATTCACTCCACCGATTTTTAAGCGACTCGGAACTTCTCTGCATCTGCTGTTCGTAGGTTCCATACCTCGCAGCTATAGGTCATGGCTGGAATAACCAAGCTGTTAAAGGTTTGAGCTCTTGCCTTGTCGTTTCTCAGCTGCTGAATTATGGGTTTGATTGTGTTTGAAGTTAAGCCATCTTGCAACTGGCCTACGTAAAATCTCTCGACTTCTTATCAACTGGATCCTTCCTAGCCGAATTCCTCCGCGTATGCAACATGTGTTTAGTATGTATTGTTTTTATTTGTATTGATTATAGAGACTGCTTCTTCGCTTGCATTGTTGTGCTCATTTAGACATTGCTCATTAGCAAACAAAATGCGGACGAGCATTTCTGTAGAGACACAGATATACATATATATGGGTCTGTGTGTGTGTCTGTGTGTGTATGGGTGTGTGTGTATATACACACACACACGCACGTCCACACTCACGCGCGCACCCACACACGCATACACGCACACAGTACACACAATACACACAATACACACGTACATACGTACATACGTACGTATGTACATACATACATACACACACACACACACACACATATAGATATATACATACATACATACATACATACATACATACATACATACATACATACATACATACATACATACATACATACATACATACATACATACATACATACATATATGAATTTAGGGGCACTTATTTGTGAAGAAATTAATAGAAATTGTGCACCTTAATTTGCATGTCGAAAACAGTGATTCCTGATGGTTGAAGAGTCAGTAGCAAACTCACCATGGAAAACTACCATTTCAATAAGCTTATAAATTGTTTCCGGCACATTTGCTGACATTAACCAAAAGCAGTAGTGAAAGCGTATTCTTCTTTGAGGGAAATAAACGAAATATAACAGTAATGATGATAGTTAGAATACAATTATCTATGTGTTTACCAATTGTATATCATTGTCTGTGCTTCCTCAATGTTCTGTCTTTTGTTACATTTCTAATTTATTTTCTTCTTCTTCTGCTTTCATCATGTGGCGTTGTGTCTTCAATTAACAGGGTTTTCTGTGTCTTTCGGCTCGGTACATACGATTTCAGTTGGCTTTCTTGGGTAACAAGTATGCTTTCCCACTACGATCCCTACCCTTTTAGCCAGATTACACTCTTGCAGCTGGTTTCAGAACCACTGCTTGGAAGAGGAATATGTACATTTTTTAAAATGTATAACTTTTCTGGGAACAGATTAATTTTAAATTACAAATGACCCAATTGTTATCCTTTGACCCTTTTGAAAAACGATGGTCAGCATTACCAGACATGTGCTGCTTTGGAACTCACAGGAAAATAAACGAGTGGGAAAGCCAAGGAAAAACTGTTTGCGAACAGACGACGCGGAAGTCATTTCAAACAGGGTCTCATTTGCGGAACTCAAGAAGACGGCACAGAAAAGAAATAGATGAGAGCATCCGTTCTGGTCTTATGTTCCAAGCAGAACAAGACATGATGATGACCATATGTATCGGCATCTTCCACGCCTAGGAATCGTGGATCCCACTTTTGAAAACCATTGGCTAAAATACTTTCTAGCAATCAATGGTATTGTCTCCCCAAAGCCAGAACAAGTCCGAAACATTTTCCAACATTTTATACAGATGATTTCTCATAATCTGGCCACCAATAAAATACATATATTTATATTGCACAGAACAAGATGACAAATAATAACACATAGTAATTTGTTTGAATTGTGAGACCAAAAACGCCGGCATTGGGAAATTCCGCCCACAACAAAAACATTCAATTTGTACTTAATATGAGAACCCCAGCAGTAACTCGTGACCTCAGATCAAACTCAGAGATGGGATAGCATTTATTGCAAGGATTCCCAAACCTTCTTGTTTCGTGGGTACACTTAGTAAAAGAAGATTTATATTTTTAGAATAAATGTATAAATCGAAGCTGTGACGATACTGAAAGGCATCAAGAAGAAAAAAACCAATAAGTAATGGTTCAGGGAACGCACCAGGATAAAAACAAAACATAAGTAAAGGTTCAGTGACTGCACCAGAACAAAAGCAAAATATATAAGTAATGGTTCAGTGACTGCACCAGGACAAAAGCAAAATATATAAGTAATGGTTCAGTGACTGCACCAGGACAAAAGCAAAACATATAAGTAATGGTTCAGTGACTGCACCAGGACAAAAGCAAAATATATAAGTAATGGTTCAGTGACTGCACCAGGACAAAAGCAAAACATATAAGTAATGGTTCAGTGACTGCACCAGGACAAAAGCAAAACATATAAGTAATGGTTCAGTGAACATACCAGGACAAAAACAAAACGTATAAGTAATGGTTCAGTGAACACACCAGGACAAAAACAAAACGAAACCCACGTTAAGATCACAAGACCTGGGTCGGGGATAAACGAAGAAGCGAAAACAACCAGCACATCACACCAAAAACAAAACATGACTTATAACAGCTATATAATACATTTTTTTAGTGTTCGCCTTATTTCTCTATTTCACGGGGCGGTGTGCATTTCCTAAGGGTTTGCTTCCTCGGGGTAACGGCCGGTGCTGTGAGGGAGATCGAACCCAGCACCTTCGGTTTGTGGGCGGTGTCACTTAACCACCAGCCCATGCCGTTTGAGTTGGCAGAAAATCATTGACCAGAAACACGTGAGACTCATTATGCCAGAAACTAAAACAAGCAGACCAAACAAGAAATCGTCAACACGATTACATGTCAAAAAATAAAAATAAAACATTTTCCGTTTTTCGTTTTGTCATAGTCAGGCTTACATGTGTACTTTTTTCATATGAATTCATTTTGCATGTAACCATATTTACCATTTCTTTAGCATATAATTTTACAGTCTGTTGTGGCCTATTTGCAATCTGAAAATTATTACAGGAAAATTTATGTTTGAAACTAATAAACCAAAATGTGAAAGTGTTGAAAAACAGCACACAAATATAGACCCACCAGCTATCGGCATTTCTTGCTTGAAAAAAAAATTCACAATACGGATTACCAATGTTGACAACATGGCCATATCTGTGAGATTCCACTATAAACGTAATTATTATATCTACATAAACACAGAAGAATATCTTAGGAGAGTATACCCACCAGAAACATGGATACACGTATATACAGATGGCTCATCTTACAAAGCCACATCCAATGGAGGTGGAGGGGTCTATTACAGACTAAGGAATGAAGAAGAAAAAACTCGAGTATTAACAACGGGAACATACTCCAATAATTTTGAAGCAGAGGCACTGAAGGCCGCAGCTGAGCTTGTAATCCAAGATAATGATATCCACCAAGAAAACATAGTATTCCTGGCTGATGCCGCGTCAGTATTAGCAGCGCTAAAACAACACAAAGATGAAGAACTCGGGCAATGTATGTTCTCTCTGAAACAGCTCTCAGCAGAACACCCAAGGCTGGTCATCCCACTGCAATATTGAAGGCAATGAAGCTGCAGAAAACTAGCAAAGAGTGGAGGAGCATCCCTACAAACAGACCTGAGTATCACATATAATGAGGCCAAGACCATAATTAAAGCCAACTTCAGGGTAAAATGGGCTGATTAACACCTCGATTTCTGAAAAGAAGACAGCTACTTTAACTTAACTAGAAAAGAGCAAGTCATCATCTTCAGACTGCGAACTGGGCATAACGCACAACGCACAACGCCTTGGGGAATAGAGAAATATGGCGAACGCAAGAAAAGTAAAAATGTGTGACGCCTGGGATCAATATTTGGAAGTCTGGTATTCAAACAGGCATGTTAATGTCTATTGCCAGGAAGGCTTCGGCTATACCTAGAAGTTATTTTAGAACTTCCTGCGGTTTACTAGGCCTGGAGGAAGGTACAAATAATTTGGTAGATTTTTAACTTGAATGTTCTAGAATTTTAACGGATTTTAACGTGCTCGACACTGAACAGGAGAGATCTCGCCACTCAGAGATCATGGAAATTTTCACCAGAATGTCCACGGGAAAAAAATTCTGGTCTCTACTGTGATTTGAAACCGCTACCTCTGGCACCCTAGACGAATACCTTACCGCAAGACCCCTGAGCCCCTGTGGGACCAATACGTTGTCAACTGTTAATAAAACTTTGGACAGCACAGCTCCCAGGTTACCTTCAATGCTAGAAAGACAAGCCGTGTTGGGTGATGTTACTTTGCCCAGCATCGATTATGTTAGTTCAAACACGTAGGATGTCTATCTGCAAGGCGGCTGTGTTATATATTACTCGTGTCAGTCACAAGATCTATTTCTTTTTTGTATGATGTAAATATCTTCTTCTTCCTTTTTCTTCTTCTTCTTAGTCGATCACCTATTAACCTGAGGTGTAGAGGTATGCCAAAGAGAACGCCCAACTGACCTATCTGCTGTCTTCCTTCTGAGCCGATTCCATTATATCCCTTGGTGTGTCAGAGATCGTCCAGTGACGCCATCCCAGCGGACTTTGGGGTTTTCCCAGGCATCTGGGTATTTGGCTTCTGGCTTCCAATGATTGACGTGATAGCCGTCCTTCTTTCATTCGACAAACGTGATCAAACCAGCACAGTATTTGAGCCAGCTCACCTCGAGTTCAAAGTGACGGGATTTCACTATCGTGATACGGGAATCTTAAATTTTCATACTACTCATGGATGATGACATCAAAGTCTGTAAGGTGAGTAACCCATTCCCCCCCCCCCCCCCCCCCCCGACCCTGTCCAAAAAACGAACTCTGTAATGTACTGGAATGTGAGACCAGTCTTTATATCGTAACCGGTTTTTTGTCGATACTGTAACCCTGATTACAAAAGTAGAGGCTCACCTCCAGACTAACCTTACAATCTGGAAGAGAAGCTGGGGAAAGGAAAGATGATCACCAACAGTCAGGTTAGACATAAAAGCCATGGTGGTCTCGAGAGAAGAGAAGCTAGGGAAAGGAAAGATGATCACCAACAGTCAGGTTAAAAATAAAAACTATGGCCGTCTCGAGAGAAGAGAAGCTAGGGAAAGGAAAGATGATCACCAACAGTCAGGTTAGAAATAAAAACTATGGCGGTCTCGAGAGAAGAAAAGGTGAGGAAAGGAAAGATGATCACCAACAGTCAGGTTAAAAATAAAAACTATGGCGGTCTCGAGAGAAGAGAAGCTAGGGAAAGGAAAGATGATCACCAACAGTCAGGTTAAAAATAAAAACTATGGCGGTCTTGAGAGAAGATAAGGTGGGGAAAGGAAAGATGATCACCAACAGTCAGGTTAAAAATAAAAACTATGGCGGTCTCGAGAGAAGAGAAGGTGGAGAAAGGAAAGATGATCACCAACAGTCAGGTTAAAAATAAACATCATGGCGGTCTCGAGAGAAGAGAAGAGGCAAACAATTTCTCTTGGTAAACAACCTCCGCAACAGGTCAAGCAGATCACATAAACTTGAGCTGTAATAAAGACAGCTAGTATGGAAGAGTTGGCTGTACGAAGGGCAGCACGGTAAACTTGTTTATATCAGAAATAAAAGATTTCTCAGCAAATGAGAAATAAGTAAATCTAAAAATCTTGTGATTACAGACTGTAGTGGATCAAGCTGAACTTCGGGGGTTTGGCCATGTCTGCAGAACGAAAGAAGATAACTACCACAGCAGTCATACCAAGTAAACCGTCAGTGTCCAGATCCGAGGATTACCCAAACTCCACTAGGATGACCAGACAGTCTATAGGAGACTGTGTACTAGACTGGAGCCTGGTCAAATGAAAGATAGACAATATAATGGTCTGACGCTCTTTACGGCAAACCTCTACATCCCAGGGTAGAAGAGGAAGTTGTTGTTGATGTTGTTGTTGATTTTGTTGTTTGATGCCCACAATGAGTAAGCTTAATCCTCGCGGTGGCGTCATTTAACAGGCTGTCATTGATAGACTTCATAATGTCACTCATATGTACATATAGATATATATAATGCACTTGTAATTGGGGGATGTGAAGCCAGGATATCAGCCCTTTCGTTGCCCTGAACCTGGGAATGACTAGGCAGGGCCGTATATCCACACCAGTCTCTGCAGGTTTGATGCTTCTGTAGCTGCCATCCACTCATTCCATAACCATCCCTTCTGTACCTTTCGAAGCAAGGAATGAGAGTCTGCAACTATGACTGCCCCTGTTAAAGAGGTCCTTGCAAGCCATATCATAGTTGCAGTCACTGCTTTCATCTCCATTCTCGTAATGCAGGTCTCCGTCCTGTAAAAACCGCTTTGCTCAGCGACAGCCAACCCTCTCACTCTAGCTGAGAAGCCCCAACTAGATATATCTCTTAAAAGCACCGATACATCGGTATTTATGAAGGCATCACTATACTGAATGTTACACGAAACTTGTTTCTTTTTGTATGACGTAAATTTCTTCTTTTTCTTCTTCTTCTTCTTCTTAGTCGATCCCATTTTAACCTGAGGTGTAGATGTATGCCAAAGAGAACGCCCGACATTTATTAGCTAGTTAACCTCGAGCTCTGCTTTCCATGCCAAGGGTTATGATAACCCTGTGATAATATGTCATTCTATAGTCAGTTTGAAATCAATTCTTCTCTCTTTACCATCGTCTCATTTGTGGTCACCTGTCGATTAGTTCTGAAGTTGCTTGAGTCTTCAGTTTACTAAACCACAGCTTGTATGAGGTAGGCTGGCCAGATCCTTACCTCCCTGGCTTTTACTTTCCTAGTATTACCAAGTACTACATCTGGGTCAACTGGATCGTGACGAGCGTGGTAGTTGACCCACGCACCTTTTCCGTGAAAAGCAAGTACCTTTCCACTACATTAATCAGACGCTCCTGGGATGAAAATAAGTCGTTGTTCCAAGTTTGCCATTATCATGGACTTCAGACCTCTCCTGCGTCTTTGTATGATTCGGCGGACGTGGTAGATATATGGGAGGGCCTAACACCATATTGCCTATTTGCCGCATGGCGTTATGGGACCTTTTCTTACATACTATCAAAGGTTTCTCTAATGTGTTTCAATCTGTCACATCTGCAAATGGAATGTACATCAAAGGTAAAATCAGAGAGGTCAGCCTTCACTATAGTACAAGGGACGCCACATTATACAGGCCTTGTTATGGTTAATCTGGGCGCTGGAATCAGCACACCATTGTGACATTGTCTACAAAGTCGCTTAGATGTCTTTTGTCATCTCTTTTGAATATATGAGCCTGTCACGTTCGCCGAGACTTGGCCTGCAAATGTTAGTGGCCCTGTTTGTTGAGTGTTGGCCACTTGTATTGTGTAGATAGTGAACAGCACAGGTAAAAGGGGAGAACCCGGGGCATATTTGTCTCAGTTCTGATGTCCAAGACCCAAAGCGGATCGCCACTGTTCTCTCAATCAGAAAAGCTGATATCCAACCCCCCGTCACCTTCGTCTGTCTATAATTGAAGTAAGTTAAGTAACTCGTCAAGCAATAAGCAGACAAGCAAGCAAGTAAATAAGTTAGTCAGTAAGATACAGGAAATCCTGATTGAATGTGCTGCGGTACTTTTATGTTTCGTATCAATGAACACACGAATACAGACATTATTTTAGAATCCTCGTGTTTTCTTCTCTTTTTACGAAACACGCCTTCATTAATTATATGTACATCTGTCTTGTTTGATTCCTGAACCTTGTTCTTGAACTCGTGCTGTCTGCAATTCACTTTTAAACAAGGTAATATAAGCCACCTAGGGAGTCCCAAAAGCAATAGGATCAGATAGAGAAAGAGTGAATGAGAGAGAGAGGAGGGTGGGGGAGGGGCAGAGGAGGGCGTGAAGCAAAACGAGACTTAGAAGGGATTGCCAGCAAACAACATCACGTGTGAAAAAACGTACATTTAATGTAATATAGTTGCGGGGGTGGTTAGACTGATGCGGGTTAATGCGGCCAGGGAATTTGTGTAGCTGCTAAAGTATCTATACATAAATCTGCTTCTTCCTTCGTCTTTCCTTTTCTGCTCTATGTTATACATTTATTATTTATGAATATTTTGTTGCATTTTTTTCTTTTTTAATCATCATCATCTAGTGCCGCCTATTTGGCATTGGGCCAAAGGGCAAACGCCCATAGGCCGCTGGATCAATAACCAACCAATCAGTGCCGTCTCCGCATCGGGGTTAACGGTAATGGATTTCCAGTTGTCCCTGTCCCAACCAAGGTTGGTACACTCAGTCAAACTCTATCCCAACTACATCTTAATGGTGTCTGTCCATCTGTACCTCTGCCGTTCTCTGGATCTCTTCATTTCTACTCTTCCAACAAATACAACTTTCAGCAAACTCTAAAGTCGTTCTTCTTCTTCTTCTTCTGCGTACGCAGTCAGACAGTAACCATTATTTTTTCGAAAAAAGCAGCGGTCATCCTGAGGCTGTCGCCACTGCCATAGAGCTTGTCTTGCAGTTCCACTGGTGATGGCCACATCTGCTCTCTCTGATCCTCGTATGTCGGGCAGTTCTGCAGCAGATGTTCAGCGGTCATTTTACCAGTACCGCACGGGCATTCGTCGGTACACCCTATCTTCAATTTGTTGAATAGGTGGTACCTCAGTCTATTGTGGCCAGTGCGAAGTCTAAAGACAACGACCTGCTCTCTTCGATTCAACTGGTAATAGGCATCGTTTTAGGTGTAACCAGTATGTTCGGTTTCCCATTTGGTCATGTATCTGGCTTTGATAAGCCGTTTTGACTCTTCGTACGTCATACTGGTATCTATTTGTGGTAGTCTTGCACCTTCTTTTGCCAGTCTGTCTGCCTCCTCGTTGCCTTGGATGTTGCAGTGTGATGGGACCCACTGTACCACTACCCTTTTTGGTGCGGACTGCTGGCACAGTTTGCAGAGTGCTGCTCTTAAGTCATTAAGCTCAGTGTTTTTCTGGCTTTTTAGCGCTGTGACTACGGCGAGAGCATCTGTAAGCAGGACTATATGGCTTTCATTTTCACTGTGTGTCACCATTTCTTCCACTGCCGCCCTCAGTGCCTCTGCCCCCGCTCTGGAATTGCTTGTGTACTTACCAGTAGCGAATGACAGTGTTATTTTTCTGCCATTTGGTAGGTTCAGGAATGCTCCTGCCCCTCCGTTCTGTGTTGTGTTTGTTACAGCACCGTCGGTGTATGAATGGGTCCAGTCCATGCTTGGGTAGCTTTTCGTTATGAAGCTTAGGGTAGTATCTCTCCTTTCTTTTTCAGTCTGGCAGTTTTTGTTTGCAATACCTGGTATATTTTCTACCACCTCTGGAAATATATCCTGCCTCCAGGTAGGTTTTCGTACAGTAGTGATGGGTTTTGGTGTTGTTAGTGCGTTTATGGGATCTTCGTGCGTCTTTGCTTTGGCTATTTCTGCAAAGTTTCTCCGCTTTAGTTTCCCATTTCCCATATTGTTTAGTCTCTGGTGCATTGGATGGTCGGTCAGTCTTCGGAGTTTCTCTGACTGCAGCTGGGCTCTGCAGTCTCTTCTATCGGTCATGGATTGCAGTTTTGTAATCTTTTCAAGTTCTACAATTGGCGTTGACTTCATGCCACCTGTTATAATTCTCATGGCTTGGTTTTGAAGTTTGTTAACTTTATCGAAGTTCGCCTTCGCTGCTGTTGTCCATGCCGCAATGCCATACTCGAGAACTGGTCTCACTCTTCCAGTGTACAGTTTCTTTAGTATGACTTCGTCTGCTCCCCAGCTTGTGCCAGCAAGTTTCCTCATGATTGCCATTCTTTCTCTGGCTTTCATTCGGTTTCTCTCAATCTGACTTTTCCATGTCATGCGCCGATCAAATGTGACTCCCAGATAGGTTGGGTTGTCGTTTGGCTGCAGGAATTTGCCATTTAGACTTAATTTGGTACTTTGGGGTTTTATTGAAAGCGAGAATATTGTGCATGTGGTTTTCTCCTCGTTTATTTTGGCCAGCCATGAGTTCGCCCACTCTTCCAGCGATGTTAGGGCCGTCTGCATCCGATTTCTTGCTATGGTGAGATTCTTTTCAGAGGTCCACATAGCCAGATCGTCTGCAAACATTGAGCTATGGACTCTTCTTGGTATATTCTCTGTAATATCGTTTATATATACCAGGAAGAGTGTGGGTGACAGTACTCCCCCTTGGGGTACTCCCTGCTCGAGTGTCACCTTTTTGCTCATCTGCCCTTGTACTTGGACTCTGGCCGTTCTTTGTTTGAGGTAGTGGTTGATCCACTTGTACATCTTCCCACAAACATCACTTCTCCTTAGCTTGACTCTAAGTCCATCTTTCCAGACTTTGTCAAATGCCTTTTCCAGATCCACCCAAACAGCTACTGTGTGTTTCTGTGCCTGGTAGGCATCTTCTATCTCCTGGGCTATGAGGATGACTAAAGTCGTTCGACATGACCAAAATATTTTATTTTTCTGCACTTTCTTTCCTTCAGAAATATCTTCTCCACCTTGAGCTGAGCCAGAACTTCACTATTTGCCCTCATGTCTTTCCAAGACACTCGTCCAAGTCTTATGTGTACCCACCCATATTTCAAAGGCGTCAATACTCTTCTCCATTTTCTTGATCATGGTTCAGGTTTATACTCCATATAATACAACATTTTCTTAATCGTTTTTAAAACTTTATTCTCTCCATCTCGTCTCTTTCTTTAAAACTGAATTCCCTCCTTTTCGTCTCTTCCTGTAAAACGTTTTTCCGTATCCATCTCTTCCTTTAAAACGGTATTCCCTCCTCATCTCTTCCTGTAAAATGTTATTCCCTCCTTCTCGTCTCTTCCTTGTGTTATTTTGTATCACATACTATTTTAATTATTAGCATTTCTTTTCTTTAACACGGTGGTGCATGTGTATTTACTACAACACAGTGCGTTTTACTGACAACTATCGGAACGATAAGGCTAACATCTAGTCCGGCAAAACCATGGGCTAATGTAATAGAAGGCCTACGGACTCACTGGAAAGACTGAGGACTAAATGACGAATCTTTCATGTGTCAACTATTGTCTGTTTTACAATTGGTGCCGTCAATTGCCGCCTAATATCTAAATAACCCTTACATCGATATGCGCGATTATTTGCACGTCAACTTATCTTTTTAATATCATAATGACGAAAGAATGTACATTGTATCAGGTAGTGCCATTTTTCTTAAAGTGGCTAGTTCTTTTGATATTTCTTAGCAATTATTTTGTCCCTTAAGAAAATAATTTACTGAAATTTTGTTCTTCAATGTCTTTTCTTAGGCAAAGTTGTCTCTTCAATTTGTATTAGATTTTCTACATTATGTTCCACAAAATGCCCTTTTGTAATGTAGTTCATGTGTTTTAGGAGATGTAAGAATTAACTGGGTATTTAGTAGAAAACATGTGTGAAACTGTAAAAGCACACGATATATAGAACATATAAAGTACACACTTCAGATGGATTGGATCAGTTTTATAAATACATACTAAAGAAAACAATAAATGGTTATAATTCAGTTCTGAGATCCATCTTCTAGCTGATTGGGGCGACCCTGAATAGGAGCGCTTTGCCAAGGAAAAAGAACATGTAGATTAATTTTTCACTTAATCATAGTCGGATGATTCCAACACATTGATGACTGCTCTCGGAAGAAAGAACGGTATTGCACCTTTTTTTCAATAGCCCTCTTTCTCTTTCAAGACATGGTCCTCACATTTAGTAGCCCAAGAATATTTATCTATATTTCAGAAGGCTGCATACTTTCGTTATTTCATATCGCATAGTTTGAAAGTTTAATTTTCAGCTGCTACTTGTCCTTTAAAGAGTAGTACCTAGTGAGAGGTATCATTTTTATAATTGTTGCAACTTCATTTTTAAAATTGATATATCCCATATAAAGGTTGGGCAGGTGTTCTAAAGATGATAACCCTACATCATGATATCATTTATTGTAATGTAGCATTCCAGATGTTAATTTTAAAACGCAATTTTGAAAATGTAATACTGAAAATTTATATTCGAAAAAAATGGCAAAACTCTGCATGTAATTTCTCGTGTGTCTTTTTTCTTATAATGATGTTCAAGATTATCCCTTCATTATGGATTACAGCCAAAGCTACATCTTTTACGATATTGTTTTTATGAAAATTCAAAAATTAACTCGATTTTGTCCCTCCAAAATTGATACTTTAAATGTATTAACTCTTACACATTTTAAGATAGCTTGATTTCCATAGTACACAACTAAACCAAGAATTTTTAGAATATATGTGCAAAGTTGCAGGACAATTGCTAAAAAAAAACAACATTATTACACACACTCTGTACATTGCGGTTTTAGGCAAAAAGTTAAGGAAATTATTTTTTACCATTTTCTGATAATTTAATACCGTGATTCTTATCAATGATCTCCAACCTGATATATAAACCCTTTAGTAACTGCCTGCCAATCATTCAGCACAAATGTCCTCTTATATGCCCCCGTGGCATGCATTAATAGCTTTTCTCTGAGTTCCTTTTTAGCGACAAAATGTTTGTGTGTTCACAGGACTCTCTCAGATACCTGCAAGTATGTAATTCCATTTCCTCCATTACCAACAGAGATTTTGTCATATGATTATAAACATAAACTGCAATAGTAATAACAGCTTTCACAATAGTTAGCTAATGATTCTTGTTCTTGAGACATAAATAATTTCAAGATAGCACTGTTCAGTCAATCTTCGACATTTTGTGTATTTCCTTCAACACACTTTTTAAGTAGTTCATTCTTGTCGCGGTCCTAAAATAGTGGTTTTAAATTAACCGTAATAACAGCAGGTAGGTTACTGGTGTGTTTGTATGAACAGTTTCACTGCCACAGCTTTCTTATATGGACACCATTTGTTGTGGCTGTATGTATAATTTGGTAGTGACAAGTTCATAACACCACAGAACATCTGCAGGTCTGCAAACCCTTTTCCAACACATCTCAATGCTAATACAGCCCACCTGTTTATTGAATTCACACATACATTACCCATATATATTTGATTACATGTAGAAAATGATGTACATTATAATTGTTTCTGGTACAATGAAACTTAAACTCACTGCCTAGACCCGTCCTCTTTGTCTCTAGCAATTGTGCATTGGAATAACAAAAGTGACAAACAGGTTCTGTAACCATTAGTGGTCAATGAACTTTTAAAAGATTTAATTTTGATGTTGTTAAGATTATCAGAACGTAATCACGAGACACAACGCATTCCGTTCTGCAGACTACATCCTGTTACTTGCAAAGCCCTGTTCAGAGCTTGGTAGTGGGAGATTGAGAACGAACACCAAAGAAGAAGAAGAACAGGCCTAACCTACAATCCACTAATTAAATTGTCACATAGTTCGACATCTGCTCCTTTAGTAGACCAATAACCATATCACTTACGTTTCCTATTAACTTTCTTTCTTATCTTAGCGTCACGTGATTTCATTTCTCAAAATTCTCATGAAACTATTCTTCTTTGAAAATTACAATTTGAATGAGCTAAAATTGTGACTAACATATTCTGCCACATGCATTAAGTGGAGAGCACTCATTATATTATTTAAGGGAGCTTGAAAACCCCTCATTGCTTGTTGTGATAACTAAATTCTAGGGGAGTAATAATTTGAAGCTAGTAACTGGCAGCCATTTAAAAAATTTAAAACATTTTTTTAGGACTTACCCCAGATCTGTTTGACAGTCTATATCTTAAAAACCACTGATGCTAGACTTTAAATTCCAGTTGTATTTGAAAGAAGATTGATTATACTTTCCCAGCAGCCTAACAAAATCTAATTTACGGAACAAAACGCATTTTGACCAGATTTTAGGTGGCACTCCCTCCTTAACTTTGCCCAAACGAGTTCAATTGCGTTTAAGCGTAAATGGTAAGGTGACAGTCTCAAACACATATAACCATACTCTTGGTGCTCTTGGATCAACTTGTCTATGTGAAATATATTTTAGTATTCATGTTTACACGCACACACACAAACATATATATATATATATATATATATATATATATATATATATATTATAAATGAATTAGATCATGGTCAACTATCCAGAGGGTATTTTAAAGACGATTATGGTCAAAGGCGAACCTCTGGAAAGTGTTGCGCGGTTCAAATATATTGGAGCAGATAGGAATGCGGAAGGGTCTAGAGCGAAGATTCAGTCAAGAACAGCGATGGCCATGGTCGCCCTGACAAAAATCTAGAAAGACAATAACGTTAGCCTTAAATCAAAGGTGGCTTTAATGTATATAATAGTCAACTCGGTATACCTCTACGCGTATGTGAGACTTTGGACTCTGACGGTTGCCCTAAAACGTAAAATGTGCGCAATGGAAATGTGCTGCTTGCGAAGAATTCTTGGCATTTCATATTTGAATCGCGTTACAAACGAGAGTGTTTTTAAAAATGGTTAGGAAGGAGTTAGGTCAATATAAAAACTGATTAACTATAGTAAAAAAAACACGAAAATTGACATGGTATGGACATATATCACGATCGGTGGGGCTGACCAAGACCGTCCTGCAAGGTACTGTGCCTATGAAGCGAGGGTAAGGAAGACCAAACAAAAAAGAGATCGGAGTACAATATAAAAGAGTTGACGGGAAGATAAATAGCTGAAACTAATACTCTAGCGACAAATCGAGACGTATCTCTGGTTCGACAAATTGCAATGACTGTGCCTTAACGATCTTCTAGGTTACGGAACTGATGATGATGATATATTAATATATATATAAAGGCATCTTACGATGGCGTTGTTTTGATCTCAGCTTTATCCATCTTCGCCAATACCCCCCCCCCCCCCCCCCTCAGTACTTTTTAGGCCCCAGAGAATCGGTCTCCTCTTTTGCTTGGTCTGTTTCACCTATGTACTTGCTCATATAATTTGTAACTACATATGGAACGCACAGAAGGCTGACATAACTGTACAAAATCCGTGCGCTTTATGTTGATTCTGAACAGATTTCATAAAAAACGGGTAACATTATTTCCAAAAATACTTAATGTCATGAAAGGGGTAATCATTTTTTAAAACTGGTTGGATTAGGAACGCTGGTTGTTATATACCGTAAAAAAATAAAAGAAGATGGGTATACAGTTTGTTTCAGGGCAGGATTCTGTGAAATGATCACTCTCAACAATGATTTGTTGTGTTTTGTACCATTATGTGTTTTATTTCTCTATGTGGATGATGAATGGATTAACTATAAAACTTGGCACAATATGAGTGCTGATGAGTTTTGTAATTTAGTTGGTCTCTATATGTGACGTTTCATGGGTAGTTTCCCAATGAGTCTGACGGTCTTCTAAACTACAGATGGTCATGGGCAAAACACACTGATCAGACAATGTAAGCCAGGCTCAGGAGAAATATATTGGCCAAGACCCTCACCTGACCTCCTCGTTGGTCGTCCTGGAAACGGGCTATTGTCGAGGACAACAGTTTTGCTAACAAGGTGAGATTCGACGTGATCCCCGTAGTAGTAAGTGACACGCAAATGAAGCCAGGCATAGCACAACCGCCTGGAGGACCCCGGTCCACCTTCATCAGCACGCTCGGGATGTGAGGAAAACTACGACAACCCGACACTTAACGTCCTTTTTAGGGCGCACAAAAGAGTAAACCTACGCATTGTGGGCATTAAACAACAACAACTGACAACTACAGAGTTTAGAGGAGGTTTAAAAAAAGCCAAGAGGAAACAATAATGTTTACTAAATGCCTAAAGATGGTATTCAGATTTACTAAAAGCCGAGATGTCATAGGAGGGTTTGCTATAAAAACGAGATGTTACGGGAAGTTTTACTAAAAGTCAAGGTGAGAAAGGAAGGTTTGCTAAAAGTCAAGGTGTGACAGGAAAATATACTGAAAGTCAAGGTGTGACAGGAAAATATACTAAAAGTCAAGGTGTTTCAGAAAGGTTTACTAAAAGTCAGGGTGTGACAGGAAGGTTTACTAAAAGTCAAGGTGTTACAGGAATGTTTACTAAAACTTAAGGTGTTACCGGAAGGTCTACTAAAAGTCAAGGCGTGACAGGAAGTTTTACTAAAAGTCAAGGTGGGACAGGAAAATATACTTAAAGTCAAGGTGTTGCAGAAAGGTTTACTAAAAGTCAAGGCGTGACAGGAAGTTTTACTAAAAGCCGAGATGTTACTAAAAGCTAAGGGGGCATGGAACGATTTGTTATAATTTAATGGGATATAGTGACAGGTTTACTAAAAGTCAAAGAAGCATAGGAAGGTTTGCTAGAGGTCAAATGGATACAAGAAAGTTTGTTAAAGGTCAAGAGGGTATGAGAAAATTTGCTAAAGGTCAAGATGGTACAAGAACGTGTGTTAAAGGTCAAGGTGGTACGAGAGCGTTTGGTGAAGGACAAGGGGTACGAGGCAGTATTCGGAAGGTCAAGATGCCACATGAAAGTTTTCTAAAAGCTAAGGTGCTACATGAAAGTTATCTAAAAGCTAAGGTTCTACAGGAAGGTTTCCTAAAAGCTAAGGTTCTACAGGAAGGTTTTCTAAAAGCTAATGTGCTACAGGAAGGTTTTCTAAAAGCTAAGGTTCTACAGGAAGGTTTTCTAAAAGCTAAGGTTCTACAGGAAGGTTTTCTAAAAGCTAAGGTTCTACAGGAAGGTTTTCTAAAAGCTAATGTGCTACAGGAAGGTTTTCTAAAAGCTAAGGTGCTACAGGAAGGTTTTCTAAAAGCAAAGGAAGTGTAGGATAGTTTACTAAATTCCAACAGGGTACAAGGACCTATACATCTGGAACCCCTGTTATGTGATTTTCCATTCCAACTCCCTCTTAGATTTTGATTTTTTTCATTTCTTCCTTTTTTTTCTCTCTCCACTCTCTTGAACAAGCAAGGATTGGCTTAAGGTCAGTGGGATAATCGTTTCTCGAGCGAACATTTTTTTTTAAATGCTTGCGCCATTCCATCATTTCATTTTTGTGTGGTTATTTCTGTCACATATTTATTAATATGTTTTAGCTTAGGAAATAATTCATACGATTAAATATTTTATAAACTATTTGCACTGAATGCTTTATCTCTTTTCTGGAATTTCTTCTGGTAACAGGTTCCACTTATTCAATTTTATCTCGGGACGTACAGAAGCAGGTTTATCTGAGTCTTCCTGGCTGAAGTGCAATGTTAGGCTTCTCAATAGATTCATGACTTCTGGGTGTCACAGTTTAGATCCTCACTTTCGTTGGTAGGCTGCTCACCCCATATGCAGGTTCACTATGTCTGGTCTATGTCATTTATATTGCCCATTACCCTGCTAGTCTGCATACTCGTAATGCGACTATAATACTAGTACGAGCGTTTCAAAAACTAACAACAAACTCATAATATTTTACGAAACGAATTCCTCAGGAAATTCTTCTTTCTGGTTCCGTCAATTCGTCTTGTAAAGGGCGCTGTGATGTTGTATCGTAGTTATAAGGGCAACGTACAGTGCAAAATGGAAAAAAAGACCGTCCTGGTCACATAGAACACCATGCATTCCATCAACTCTCCAGGTGAGACCAGGTGATCATTCTCCGACTTCTCACAGGACACAACAGACTGAGATGTCATATGTACAACAAGTTCAAGATTGGCACTACTAACATTTGTGCTTGCGGCACAGCCCCCATGACGCAGAACATATTATGCAGTCCTGCCCACTGTATACCGACAGAAGAAGTAGCATTTGACAACAGCCAGTGTCCTTCCACAAAAAGCTGCACGGAAGTGCACGGAGCCTTGAGTCGACTGCTGCCTTCGTTAGAGTCATTGAAGCCCAGATCTGAAGACGAACGAGGAGGAAGAAGAAGTATCGCAGTTTACAGCTAGGTTGTTTTATTTGCTACATTCGGTCAGACACATCCGATTTCAGCTGACTTCTTTAGTTACGGATATGCCTTCCCACTACGATCCCAATTTTCTTAGCCAGGCTGCATTAGCGCAGACTGTTTCCAGGGCCTGCCCTTAGAGGAGGAAGAGGGCTTTGGTCAGCTCTGGTTCGCTGATTTTTATATAAGCAGCCAGCTATGAGTCACTGACTTCTGTGAGTTCATTTGAGCGTCATCTTCGATCCAAGTTCAATCCATGGTCTCGACACAATCTTGTCTACCGTGCTTCTGAATCGTTATACGAACACGTCTTTGATGTCCACACTATCAGAAAAGTTCTCTTGGTGAACTCTATCCATGTCTGGAGCTTCTCTTTAAAATGGATAGCTGACTAGCAGATAGTGAGCACGTGATGTGGTAGTGTAAACCGAGCGAAAGCTTGGTTTCCAATCCCCACATACCGGATTCTTCTTCTTCTTCTTCTTCTTCTTCTTCTTCTTCTTCTTCTTCTTCTTCTTCTACTTCTTCTTCTTCTTCTTCTTCTTCGTTCTCAATCTCCCACTACCAAACCCTGAAAGGGTAAGTAGCAGAATGTAGTCCAGAGAACGGAATGCGTTGTGTCGTAGTTTACAGCTTGGCTGCGATATTTGCACCTTCGGTCCAACACATCCGACTTCAGCAAGCATTTTTTGAGTACCTGGTTAGCATTCCCTCTTCGATCCCTTCTCCTTAGCCAGTCTGCCCTGCTGCAGCCTGTTTTCCAGGATCACCGCGTGGAGGTGTAGAAGGGTCTTGGCAGCTATGGTTCGCTAGCCATGACGCTAGCAGTCAGCTATGGATCGCTGACCACTGCAGCTCATGCGCTGCTCAGCATCTTGATCCCCATACCGGGTTCGAAATCACTTCATGTCCAGTTTGACTGGGCATGTCGGGGATTTTTCTCGGTATGACCACTTCTCCGCGTACAAAAATGATTGGTACAAAGGCCTGCAGCCTGTGTGGAAAGAGGCGTGCCTTCGGCGGTAGAATTCAAAAAAGCAAACTGTAAATCAAACAAAATAAAGTATAGGGAAGGCAAACAACGATGAAGTGATCACAGTTCAATCCACCTCAGAAAAAAATTACAACTAGTAGGAGCGGCACTCCGAAAGTAATGCCTCCTATTTTATTCCATGAAAACCATAACACGTAAAAAAAATGAACAACAATAACGCCATTTGACAGAGTAATTTTTCAACATTGTTACCACAGTGGGCTTTACATTTCTCCAACGATGAACAGGAGCATTCATGTCGCGCTTCTAAAAATTTGCACTATCGGAGGTGACCCACTGTCTCACAGCTGCTATGACGGCGTCGTTGCTATGAAAATATTGCCCAAGTAGTCTAGCTTTCATTGGCCTGAACATATGGAAGTAAGAAGGCGCCAAATCCGGACTATACGGTTGGTGTGGTAGGACAGTCCATACAAGATTGACAATGTGCTCAACGGCCTTTACACTGGCGTTATCGTGTTGCAAAATACAGGTTGTCTTATTCTCTGGCCTGACCCTGGAAATTGAAACCTTCAGCTTAGATAGCGTCGCAATGTAACGGTCAGAGTTGATGGTTTGTCCAAGTTCCGCGAAATCAAGCAGGATTACCCTTTCCTATCCCAAAAGACAGTGCATATCACTTTACTCGCTGAGTATTGCGTCTTTAACTATTTCTTCGATGGGGAATTTACATATCACCACTCCATGGACTGTATTTTGATTCAGAATTTTAGTGCTGGCACCCATTAATGACGCGATCCAGGAAACTGTCATCTTTATCCTTGCAATTATTCAAGAGGTCATGACAAATTTGCATGCGATGTTCTTTCTGTTCCTGTGTAAGCATTCATGGGACCCACCCAACATTGTAATATTCCAAAGTTACCACCATCGTTTTCAACGCAGCTAAGCCGATATCCACCTCCGTAGACAAATCCTTGGCCCTTAATCCTCCGATTTCCACAGAGGAGTTGATCGAGACGTTCTTCATTGTGGTGTGGCAGCTCTGCATAACCGGGCTTGTCCTTCGTGTCGCTTTAGCCACTGCTGAAACGCACAACCCACTACCTCAGTGTGCTAACATTCACTATTTGGTCTCCGCAAACGGTCAGGATGCGTCGATCTGACGTCAACGACATCATAATAAAATAGGGGGCTTTGGCTTGGCTTCGTTCGTTCTCAATCTCCCGCTACAATTCCCTGAAAAGGCTTAAGTAGCAGAATGTAGTCCAGAGAACGGAATGCGTTGTGTCATAGTTTACAGCTTGACTGCGATATTTGCACCTTTCGGTCCAACACATCCGACTTCAGCAAGCATTTTTTTAGTACCGGGTTGGCATTCACTCTTTGATCCCTTCTCCTTAGACAGTCTGCTCTGCTGCAGCCTGTTATCCAGGATCACCGCGTGGAGGTGCAGAAGGATCTTGGCAGCTATGGTTCGCCAGCCCTGACACTAGCAGTCAGCTATGGGTCGCTGACCACTGCAACTCATGCGCTGCTCAGGATCTTGATCCCAAATAGGGGGCTTTAATTTCGGATCGCCAATCGTACATTAATGTTTCTAACTAATTATTCGCAACAACAGTTTCAGCTATGGGACTACGTGCACCTCACAGTGGAAACATTAATCAAACTAACTTTAAATTGTTATTCTGTGTTATACGTTAAAGTTGTTTGAGTTCTGCGTTGTTTATGCCGATATCTGTAACGGTATCTGTAGTGAGAAAAATCGTCTGACACATTTGAGAAAGTATGTGTCGTGCTGATAGGTTAAAGATCGACAACCAACTCTAGCTGAGTTCATGAGATGGTCACATGATGTCATGGTCGGGTGAAACATACTGACCAAGACCCCCCACTTCACGTTTGCATTGTGCTCCTGGAATCTAGCTTCCTGGAATCCTGGCCGTCGAGGTGAAGATCGGTATTGGGATCCAGTGATGGAGAGCCTACCGAGAAGCTTGGGGGAGGAAGACTAACGTCTGGTTAGACCGAACATACTGATGACATGTTAGTCAGGGTCAGGCAAAATATACTGGCCAAGACCCCTACCTCGACTTCTCCTTAGTCTTCACTGGAAACGGGCTGTTTTCATGGCAACCTGGCTAACGAGATCCCCGTCGTAGTGAGCGACACGCAGATTAAGTCAAGCATAGCACAACCACATATAGGACCCCGGTCCACCTTCATCGTGCGCCTTCGGGATGTGTGGAAAGCTACAGTAACCCGCCACAAAACGTCCTAGTCAGGGCGCACAATAACAACAAGAACAACTGAGAAGTCTATCAAATCACTACAGTCGGTTTAACCCAGGTTACCTTCATAAGTATTTATCGGGATATAAGGAAAAAAAAACTATTGTAACCTGTTACTGAATAAATATGGTAATAATGAATTACTGAGTACGCATGTATCCAGGAAACGCACCTCAACAATAACCATAAATTCTCAATCAGAGGATACCAGACCTTCCGTCTAGATAGAGAAGGTCACAAAGGAGGGGTCCTGATACTGACCAGAAACAGCATACCGAGTAGCGCGGTACCTGTCAATCACACCGGACAAGCAGAAATTGTAGGAGTTGACATAATGGCTCTAGAGACGAAACTCCGCATTTTCAATCTGTACGGACCACCAAACAGAGACCTATCGCTCTCGAGTATGGAGGTCAGAGACTCCAACTGCATAGTAGTTGGAGATTTCAACAGCCACTCGGAGAGATGGGGATACTCTGACACAGACAGTAGAGGTGACGAAGTGGAAGATTGGGAGATAGATGCAAATCTCTCCCTAATCAATAGGCCGGAGGATAGCCCTACCTTCTATTCAAGAACATGGCATACCACCTCGACTCCAGATTTGGCCTTCTCCACACAGGACATACACTATAAAAAAGAACCGCCAGGTGCTAAACCAACTGGCAGGTAGCGACCACAGGCCGATCAGGCTAACCATTGACATGGAAGTAGGCCCACAGGAAACAAAACCGCTCCCACGTTGGAATTACAAACGAGCCGACTGGGACAGATTTGCAATCCTGACAGATGGGCTGTGTGAAACCATCAACACACGAAACACCAAAATGAAGCCCATGGTAGAGAGCCTAAGCAAGGCAATAATGCAAGCCGCCACTGAAACCATCCCAAGAGGAGCTAGGAAAAACTATAAGCCC
Source organism: Ariolimax columbianus (assembly GCA_036924085.1). NCBI lineage: Eukaryota > Metazoa > Mollusca > Gastropoda > Stylommatophora > Arionidae > Ariolimax > Ariolimax columbianus. The sequence goes on along the minus strand of JAVGWX010000002.1, from coordinate 49,638,542 downwards.
TACTGGAATGATGAGTTACAGAAAGTGGAAGATGCAGTAACAAATGCGAGGAACATGGCAGAACGAGAAAAATCCGTGGAGGCAAACATCGCCCTCAAAGCCGCCGCGGCGAAGTACAAACACACTCTCAAGCAAACAGCAAGAGAAAGTTGGAAAAATAAAACGGAAAGTTTAAACCTGGACAAAGAAGGGAACAAGCTATGGAAGCTAGTCAGAGCCATGAACGACGAAACCCCGTCAAATAAACAAATTACTATCAAGCAAGGCGAGAACTTGATCACAGGTAAGAAAGCCGCAAACGCCTTTGTCGATCACTATGCCAGAGCAAACCACATCGAGGTCCCTGCAGATAAGCATACAGACATTAGCGAAGAGCTAAAGGGGCACGAAAACATAAATACGGCTCCTGAAGAGCACATGATGGCCAAACTAACAATGCGCGAAATGGAAGAGGCTATGAGAACACTAAAGAGAAGGAAATCTCCCGGAAAAGACGGGATAACAAACGAAATGCTGATGGGGCTGGGCCAAACAGCGAAGGAAAAACTACTATCAGTCCTGAACCAAAGCTGGAAAAGGGGTATTGTACCCCAGGCATGGAAAGATGCAATACTGGTACCAGTACCAAAAACAGGAAAGGACAAAACAGATCCGAATGGATACAGGCCCATAAGCCTACTGAGCTGTGTCGGCAAGCTGATGGAACGGATGATAAACACCAGACTGATGTGGCATCTGGAAGAAAAACGAATACTAATTCCACAGCAAGCCGGCTTTAGACAGCACAGATCCACTGAGGACCAGGTCATCCTCATAGCCCAGGAGATAGAAGATGCCTACCAGGCACAGAAACACACAGTAGCTGTTTGGGTGGATCTGGAAAAGGCATTTGACAAAGTCTGGAAGGATGGACTTAGAGTCAAGCTAAGAAGAAGTGATGTTTGTGGGAAGATGTACAAGTGGATCAACCACTACCTCAAACAAAGAACGGCCAGAGTCCAAGTACAAGGGCAGATGAGCAAAAAGGTGACACTCGAGCAGGGAGTACCCCAAGGGGGAGTACTGTCACCCACACTCTTCCTGGTATATATAAACGATATTACAGAGAATATACCAAGAAGAGTCCATAGCTCAATGTTTGCAGACGATCTGGCTATGTGGACCTCTGAAAAGAATCTCACCATAGCAAGAAATCGGATGCAAACGGCCCTAACATCGCTGGAAGAGTGGGCGAACTCATGGCTGGTCAAAATAAACGAGGAGAAAACCACGTGCACAATATTCTCGCTCTCATTAAAACCCCAAAGTACCAAATTAAGCCTAAATGGCAAAATCCTGCAGCCAAACGACAACCCAACCTATCTGGGAGTCACATTTGATCGGCGCATGACATGGAAAAGTCAGATTGAGAGAAACCGAATGAAAGCCAGAGAAAGAATGGCGATCATGAGGAAACTTGCTGGCACAAGCTGGGGAGCAGACGAAGGCATACTAAAGAAACTGTACACTGGAAGAGTGAGACCAGTTCTCGAGTATGGCATCGCGGCATGGACAACAGCAGCGAAGGCGAACTTCGATAAAGTTAACAAACTTCAAAACCAAGCCATGAGAATCATAACTGGTGGCATGAAGTCAACGCCAATTGTAGAACTTGAAAAGATTACAAAACTGCAATCCATGACCGACAGAAGAGACTGCAGAGCCCAGCTGCAGTCAGAGAAACTCCGAAGACTGACGGACCATCCAATGTACCAGAGGCTAAACAATTTGGGAACTGGGAAACTAAAGCGGAGAAACTTTGCAGAAATAGCCAAAGCAAAGATGCACGAAGATCCCATAAACGCACTAACAACACCAAAACCCATCACTACTGTACGAAAACCTACTTGGAGGCAGGATATATTTCCAGAGGTGGTAGAAAATATACCAGGTATTGCAAACAAAAACTGCCAGACCGAAAAAGAAAGGAGAGACACTACCTTAAGCTTCATAACGAAAAGCTACCCAAGCATGGACTGGACCCATGCATACACCGACGGTTCTGTAACAAACACTACACAGAACGGAGGGGCAGGAGCATTCCTGAACCTACCAAATGGCAGAAAAATAACACTGTCATTCGCTACTGGTAAGTACACGAGCAATTTCAGAGCAGAGGCAGAGGCACTGAGGGCGGCAGTGGAAGAAATGGTAACACACAGTGAAAATGAGAGCCATATAGTCCTGCTGACAGATGCTCTCGAAGTAGTCACAGCGCTAAAAAGCCAGAAAAACACTGAGCTTAATGACTTAAGAGCAGCACTCTGCAAACTGTGCCAACAGTCCGCACCAAAAAGGGAAGTGGTACAGTGGGTTCCGTCACACTGCAACATCCAAGGCAACGAGGAGGCAGACAGACTGGCAAAAGAAGGTGCAAGGCTACCACAAATAGATACCAGTATGACGTACGAAGAGTCAAAACGGCTTATCAAAGCCAGGTACATGTCCAAATGGGAAACCGAACATACTGGTTACACCAAAAACGATGCCTATTACCAGTTGAACCGAAGAGAGCAGGTCGTTGTCTTCAGACTTCGCACTGGCCACAACAGACTGAGGTACCACCTCTTCAACAAATTGAAGATAGGGTGTACCGACGAATGCCCGTGCGGTACTGGTAAAATGACCACTGAACATCTGCTGCAGAACTGCCCGACATACGAGGATCAGAGAGAGCAGATGTGGCCATTGCCAGTGGAACTGCAAGACAAGCTCTATGGTAGTGGCGAGAGTCTCAGGATGACCGCCGCTTTTTTCGAGAAAATAATGGTTACTGTCTGACTGTGTACGCAGAAGAAGAAGAAGAAGAATTACTGAGTACGAGTAACTTCAAACTATTTTTACAGATTTCCTGTCAGTCATAATGGCCCCCGGGATCCATAAACACAATGAACTTGACAGCCTCATGAATATCGGCCAAAATTTCAACAGAGTGAAAAAGAGCGAGGCGGCAAGCCCCAAAACGGACGACAGCTACATATAAAGAAATTAAGACAATGATACAATTTAACTTCAAAGACAAGTGGCACAAAGAACACCCAGGATCTGATAGAGCAAAAGCATACTACTCTTTGTCAAGAAAAGATCAAGTGACAATATTCAGACTGCGAACGGGTCACTGCAGACTGAAAATTCATCTGTTCAACAAATTAATAATTGGACACACAGAGATGTGCTCATGTGGGGAACACAAACAAACGGTGGAACATGTTCTATCGGCTCCACGAGAGGCGCAGAGTGACTACAAGTCGCTCCTCAACCCAATTGCGAAATAAACTGTATGGTGATGAGACAAATAAGATATATGCGATTATTTGTGCACCAACGACGGAGAAGAGGATGAAGAACAACAACTATCAAACAATCAAACATTCATTGTATCTCAACATTATGTTGTCAGCCACTGTTACAGATGATACAGACAACCAGGCAGAAATTACAAGCAAACACTTTCTTCTGTAGTAAAAATAGATAAACAATTTGACCTTTTGTTATGCCCTTGTGCTCTGCTGTATAATTGCATTATCATGTGTTCTTAATCTAATAAACTAAAATATGCATTACAGCAGATAAATAAAAATCACAAATTTCATTTGTTTTTGAAGTTCATACTCTTAAGATTTGAATTACTTACCACATTTCTTTAAATGTGTGCATACAAACTGAACTAAATGTCGCTGTGCCAAGGATGGAATCTATAACATGTGTGCATTAACATTGAACTAAATGTCACTGTGCCAAGGATGGAATCTATAACACGTGGGCATTAACACTGAACTAAATGTCGCTGTGCCAAGGATGGAATCTATAACATGTGTGCACAAAGACTTAACTAAATGTCGCTGTGCCTAAACATCTTAAAAGTTTTTCAATTTCGACTTTTCTGTCTAATATTATTGGTGTCCTTGTTAATGTTAATATTTCGTTAATTGTACTGCAACTATTTGTTGCTACATCATGTTCACTGTTTATAATGTAGTTGATGTGTCTATTGTACTTTGTACTTCTACAAACATATTCCTTGACTTGTTTTCTATTTTTCTTTTACGTTTCGCGTGTCTAGTTATCCTACGGTGTATGTGTTATTTTCATTTTGGTCAGTTCTCGAAAACAGCTTTATTTGGTCGACATCTTGGTCATCATCTATGTTTGTACATTTGTAAAACTGTATTTCCAATTTTGTGTTTCTTTAAAAACAAACCTGGTACAATTATACTAACTGATTCACTCCGTAGAGCTGATATATCGGTCTATAAACTTTCTTACAATGTTACTGAGCCGATATAGTGAATTGAAAAACCTCTATATTTATATGTAACAGTTTCTCATTAATAACTTTTCAAAAATTTACAAGTGCAACTGACTTTCTACAGTTAATTTTACATTCAAAAAATATATGTGCTCAGAAGTCCAACATTTTTGGGGAGGAATGTATTGAGCGTATGTGTGTGAGCAATATGGGGGCAGTTGGAAAGATCTGATAGAAGGAGGATGTGAGCAATATGGAGGCAATGAGAAAGATCTGATAGAAGGAGAGTGTGAGCAATATGGAGGCAGTGAGAAAGGTCTGAGAGTTAGAAGGAGAGTGTGAGCAATATAGAGGCAGTGAGAAAGGTCTGAGAGTTAGAAGGAGAGTGTGAGCAATATAGAGGCAGTGAGAAAGGTCTGAGAGTTAGAAGGAGAGTGTGAGCAATATAGAGGCAGTGAGAAAGGCCTGTGAGTTAGAAGGAGAGTGTGAGCAATATGGGGGCAGTGAGAAAGGTCTGATAGAAGGAGCGTGTGAGCAATATGGAGGCAGTGAGAAAGGTCTGAGAGTTAGAAGGAGAGTGTGAGCAATATGGAGGCAGTGGGAAAGATCTGAGAGTTAGAAGGAGAGTGTGAGCAATATGGAGGCAGTGAGAAAGGTCTGAGAGTTAGAAGGAGAGTGTGAGCAATATGGAGGCAGTGGGAAAGATCTGAGAGTTAGAAGGAGAGTGTGAGCAATATGGAGGCAGTGAGAAAGGTCTGAGAGTTAGAAGGAGAGTGTGAGCAATATGGAGGCAGTGGGAAATATCTGAGAGTTAGAAGGAGGGTGTGAGAAATATGGAGGCAGTGGGAAAGATCTGAGAGTTAGAAGGAGGATGTGAGAAATATAGAGGCATTGGGAAAGATCTGAGAGTTAGAAGTAGGGTGTGAGAAATATAGAGGCAGTGGGTAAGGTCTGAGAGTTAGAAGGAGGGTGTGAGATGTCAGTCTTAGTTGTCAGGACGAAATAGTGTTGTTTTTTTTATTTGGAGAGGTTGAAAGTGGAGAAATGTCCAGGTAAAGATGGTATCCATCCAAAATTGCTGTTTGAGACCTGCTAGCAAAATCATTGGCTATATTTTGTTCTCAATCACTTGCAGAAGGGATTGTTCCAGGGGATTAGAAAGATGCAGGAGTGATCCCCATTTTCAAAAAGAGCAAAAAATCAGACCCTGCAAATTATAGACCGGTGAGTTTAACGAGCATAGTCTGTAAATTGTTAGAGTCAATAATCAAAGAAAAAATTATATCTTTAATGCATCTAGACAGGTTTAATCTAATCAGAAATAGTCACCATGGGTTTACTAGAAAGAGATCATGCTTAATCATTATTTTAGAATTCACGGAGGAGCTTACTAAAATGACAGATAATGGGGAGCCAGTGGATGTTATTTACCTAGATTTTGCAAAGGCCTTTGATAGAGTACCTCATCAAAGATTATTTAGGAAGTTAAAATCACATGTAATAGGTGGGGAAGTTGCCAAATGGATTGAAATTGGTTAACGGGAATAAAGCAGAGAGCGGGCACAAATAAGGAGTACTCCCTGGTGTGAAGTAAAATTTGGAGTGCCACAGGGCTCGGATTTAGGACTAATTTTGTTTATATATTACTATATATATATATATATATATATATATATATATATATATATATATATATATATATATATATATATATATATATATAAACGATTTGGACATTGATATCAGATTCTTGATTGCAAAATTCGCGGATGACACAAAACTATGCAGAAGTGTTTCATCTAATGCAGGAGCAGAAATATTGAGGTCGGATTTAGATAAAATTCGAGAATGGTCTATGAGCTGGCAAATGGAGTTTAAAGTAGATAAACGTACAATCATCTACATGTGTAGATCCATAATGGAACATTATTACAGAAATTGTAAGAACAATTATAGAATGATATAAAAGGAACGGGAACTATGGGTTATAATAGATCATACAGATAACGGTAAAGTAACAGCAACATCTGTTAATAAACATGAACAAAACAAAGGTAATGACCACCGACAGAACACGGTGTCAACATAAATTTACAATAGGTGGGGAGGAAATAGATCAGGCCACGCATTTTGAATACCTGGGCTTCAGAATTCACAAAAATGGTGACTGCTCGAAAGAAATCAGAAGAAGACTAGCCATCGCAATGCAGAGATTGAACAGCCTGAAGAAATTATGGCAGAGCACCAACAAAACGACAAATGTAAAAGTCTTAAGAGCCTTTTTTTCCCGTGGCAGCATATGGCTGCAAATCATGGACGATTAACAAACCTTCTAGACAAAGAATCGAATCTTTCGAGTAGAAATATTACAGAAAGATCATCAGAATTTCCTGGACAGAGTAAAAGACAAATATAGACATTCAGCAAGAGTTGAATATAGAGGAGAACTGGTTTATAAATTCCATTTTGGCCAGAAAATGTAAATACTTTGGCCCCATCAAGAGACACAACCGTCATGAAAGAACAGTGATGGAAGGTATGGTGCCAGGCAAAACGGGCAGGGATAGACCAAGAAGACGATGGCACCAAAGATATCCAGGCAAGGGAAAGAGTTTCTTTCAGACAGATGGGAGCGATGTTCTATAAAGGACATGTTACATGGTGATTATGACAGGTAAGGTGAGTCGTAAACAAGTCCAGGTAGCACTGAAAAGGGCAAATGTAATGTCAGGTATGATAAAAAAGAAATGTTAAAAACATAGGAGCAAGAAAGTGATCGTCAAACGGTATAAAGCATTAGATATACCTAGATTTGAGTACTGTGTACAGGTGTGGAGTCCTTATCGTAGACGCGATATAAACATGTTGGAAAGGATACTAATAAGAAAGACAAAGGTGATAATGGGATTCCAGAATTACGGTTATGAGGAAAGACTTCGAAAAACCGGCCTACAGAGTCTACGAAAGACAAGAATTCGAGGTGGAGTAATACAGTAATACGGTAATCAACTGAAAGGATAAATTAGACTATAACAAGTTTTTTTCTTCAAAATGTAACCACCTACAAGAACAAGAGGTCATAGCTATAAATTAAATAATAAAAAAGGTCCTGATTAGATATTAGGAAATATTTCTTTAGAGTGGAGAATGCTTGGAATGCATTGCCACGGTAAGTAGTGGAGGTAATTAATGCATTTATGATTAGACTGGATACGCATAGCTTTAGAGCAGGGAAATTTAAATCAAACGGGTTGTAAACAGACTCTGCAGAGTATTCTAAACAATTATAATGAAGTTAAGTTAAGTCAGAAATGACAAGCTATCATTAATCAAAGAATGCGATTTGTAAAATGACTACCGGATTTGGCTCTATGGAATCACGCCTTGTGCAGCCGAGGAGATTATCCCGTTGCTTATATTAGAGTGTTAGTTTTCATTTTACCTGTTTGTTTGGTGTCGTGTGTAAATTTCTGCCAATTTAAGAATGCGAAACTCTTTAACACTGAATGTCTATTTATGAAGGGAAATAATTGACTGACGCCATTTGGAATAATAAACGTGTTACGCCCTGACATGTAAACAACTTTGCTATTTGTAGATCATCTTTATTTCGGTGTCTATATTTTGATCTTCCATGGCGTAAATGCCAAAACTTTTAAATGTATCCGCAACCTCTATTCGTGTCGCTCTAAACTAACTTTACTTCTATGTATTTTTGGCATTTATCCTCATAATCCTACTTAGGTTGCCATCTATTTTCACGTCTTCTCCAAATTCTATTTTTAGAATACGCAGGTTCCAACAGGTGGCTAATGGCAGCAGCTTGACTACAAATGTGTAGAAAATCTGGTATGTGAATTTGAGAAAGCAAGAGAAACAGTGGATGGACTGAATAACAATTAGTAGCTATTATTGTTGTCTAACTAACATAGTGGCAGAGAATTCGCTTTCATGGCAAAGATATGGGATGTAGGAGTCCTTTTTGTTGTTGTTGCATATACTTGCAATCGAGTGTGCAGACAAACATGTGATTGGCCAGTTGTGTCTTTGCACAGTGGAGGCGTCTAAATGCAGACCACTTTTGGTTACGCAATTCATTACCTTCAGAATTTGTGTTCATCACAGAGACACCAACCGAAGCGACATAGATGCTAGCATCGTTGGAAGCGGAGGGTAAGAAAGCAGGCCTCACCATAAATATAGGAAAATAGGAAAAACGAAAGCTATGCGCAACCCCTATACGGAACCAATCCCCGTGCTCCTAAAAGAAACACCATCACAGGTTGTCGACGAATTCCTCTACCTCGACCGCTTCCTCAACGAGGACAATAAGCCCGAGTTGACCAGTCGCCGACGAGCGGATTGGGCCACCTTCAACTTAATAAAGTCGGCAACAGAAGCCATTAAAGACACCAGACTGCGAGCAGACATATTCGATTCAGTGGTCTTACCAGCGCCATACTATGGATTGTAGCAAAGATGGCGCCGTAACCGACTGCGGGTCTACATTACTCTGCTGTTTTAGTTCATTATGCACGCCACCAGGCTACGGATTTGTTTTGGAATTCACACCAGTCGACGACTTACACTTGTGTTTACGGAAACGTGTTGTTGTTCCCCATTTGGCGTGGTTAATCGTTAATTTTTTTGTGTGATTTCTTCCGTCTGATTATCCTGGAATGGACATCGGCTAGCACTACGCTTAAATCTATATCGTATTTCACGGTCTAGTTCACACGGCTGAACTTTACGAGATTGACACCCTTCGCGTTAGCTGCAAACGTCAGTTTTGGTGTGTAAAATTTAGACACGACTATAATGGACTGAACACAGCCGGGTAGACATGCCCAACTCACTCACACACTAAGTGATGTCCCTACGACCATTTGCGGTTATGGTAACGGCGCGGCACAGAACGTTAAATGTCATGCACTTCCCCCCCCCTCCCCCCCCCCCTCCCCCCCCCCCCCCCCCGCCAACCTCCTCTGCCTTGCGGAATACCTGTTTACGGGAAAGGTTTCGGGAGTAAACTGGGGAAAAATCTGCATCCTATGCTATCTCCAGTCGTCTCAATAAATATCGTGCCACTGGATATGTGTAGTTCAGGACCAGAGAGTGAGGTTGACAAAAGGCGCAGTTTTTTCCTCACTTTAATTCAAATCACCGCGCAAGTCACATATTCCAGCAGACACAGCAAGAGAAAAGTCTTCATCACATGTGATGGACGAACATCATACTATGGAAATGAAAACTGGTCTCTGACAAAAGCCACGGTGAACTAGTTGAGGCCGACAAAACACGCCTTGCTTGAGCGCCATCTCGTATGTCTATCATTTAGACAACATCATCAGATGGGTCTACACAACAGTGACACCTGGTCATTGCCACACGCCAACGGTGTCCGACAACATGCCAACAACAACAAGCGCCATTGGGCTGGTCATGTTGTCCAAAGGAAAGACGATCGCTGGAGTACAGCAACCACTCTGTGGTACCCGTTTGCCAAAAAAAAAAAGAAAAGAACTCCTGCACAGCTATCACCGCAAATTGTCAATTTTTGTGTGTGTGTGGGTCCTAGACAATAATTCTCTTCCCATTTGCTGCAATTCCATCGTGGCTCTCTAAGGCAGGTCTTCCTGAGCTTGGCAGATCAGCAATATTTGAGCGACCCCACTTAAACTGTCTGCATCATTGTTTTACCGACTCGTGTGAAGGACGGGGAATCAGTGGTCTCGAGGTAAGGTTCCGACTCGGGTACCGGATGTCACTGGTTCGAATCACGGTGGAGACCGAGATTTTTTCACATTGATCTTCTGGTATAAATTTCCCTGATCTATGGGTAGTGAGATCGGACTCCCGGGTACAGTGTTGAGCACGTCAAAAATCTCTTGGCAATTAGAAATAGAAAAGAGTAGGCTTAACGGCCGCTACCCCGGACAAAATTAAAAAATTGAAGTTAAAAATCGACTCAAATTAGTTGTACCTTCCCCCAGGCCTAGTAAACCGCAGAAGTTTCTAAAATACCTCCGACGCAAAACCGAAGCTTTCGACTACCTGGCAACAAACAATAACTATGCCTGTTTGAATACCAGGATTCCAAGTAGTTCAAGTAAAGAACAGAAAAAACTGATTCCATCTCCAGTCTATATCTGGATGTATTTAGTCTTGTTACAACAATAAATTAATCACTCGTCTGGCCTCTGACTTACCCACTATGTTAAAGCAACAGATCAGTTCAATTTGGTGTGTTGCACCATGCACCCTGACAGGAACAATCGATGCAGAAAATCAGTCTTCTTCTTCTTCTTCTTCTCCATGATCTTCATTCCTCCCAATCTCATCTCCTGCACTGTTTGTTAGCTCTCTCCACCCAGGACTACTTTTCCTATGCTGTCATCCGCTACATTATTCATACACTCAATCGTCAGTTATACGACTTCTTGTCTGCTCTCAAGAAGGACAAGCTTACTCGTCTCCGTCCTCCTACCCCTCCTTCCTCCTCGTCCACTGATTCGCGCCATCAAGTGGTCTGTATCCCCTCTGATCTTCCTCTGACTGAGAGTGAAATATCAGTTCTCAGCAAAGGCCTTAACTTTGTCCCCCTCCAGCCCTCCATTGACCAATACTCTGTTCTCAAGGATGTGCATGCCTATCATCGCCGCCTACGTCTTAGACAATGGTACCAAAACAATCCCAACTCTTGCTCTTTTCCTGACCCCGATGACCCTTTCTCCAGCTATTCCCATCTTAAATCTGACTGGACTCCTCCTCCTGGCCGATCCCGTGCCGTAGACCTCTATATTAAAACTACTCTTCGCGATATCAAGGCCTACTGCCCTCGGCGCTTGCGTTATTCGAACATTTCCCATACCGAGGCTTGTGCTCTGGCTAGCCTTAGTCGGCGTAGGGATCTCGTGATTAAACCTGCTGATAAGGGGGGAGCAGTGGTGGTTTGGCGCAAGGATTTATATGTTCAGGAGGGCAGTCTTCAACTATCTGATCCTTCTTTCTATAAACCGCGCGCCGATGATGCCACTGTCCGTTTTAACAAGGAGGTCTCTACCACCATCCTTGATATGACCAAACGACATCTCCTCCCGAAGAGCGCTACAAACCTCCGAATCTTTGACAGTTGTCTGGGTAAGCCTTCTTTCTACATGCTGCCTAAAATTCATAAGCCCGACAACCCAGGTCGCCCTATTGTCTCTGCCTGTTCCTGTCCCACCAAACTGGTATCAGACTTCCTGGATAGTGTCGTCCAACCTATGGTGGAGAGTCTTCCCACATTTCTTAAGGACACCAACCACGCCTTAACCACTTTCTCTACCATTGTCCTCTCCCCTGACCATACCTATCGTCTCTTCCTACTTGATGTCTGTTCACTGTACACCTCGATCCCCCACTCTGATGGTTTATTGGCCCTCCGTTTCTTCCTTGACCGAAGGGTTAACCCATCCATCTCCACGTCTGCCATCGTCCGTCTAGCAGAACTCGTTCTTACTCTCAATACCTTTGAATTCAATGGCCAGTTCTTCGACCAGATCAGCGGTGTGGCTATGGGCACCAGAATGGGCCCCAGCTACGCATGCCTGTTCATGGGTCACCTGGAACACTTGATCTGGCTTCAATTCCAGGGCCCCTTTCCTTTGATGTATTATCGATACATCGACGATGGGATTGGTATGACTGACATGTCGGAGAAGGATCTCCTCAACTTTATCGACTTTGTCAACGACTTCCATCCCTCGATCAAGTTCACGTCTGACATTTCCCTCACGTCTGTCCACTTTCTGGACATCACTGTCTCTATCTGCCCTTCAGGCCTCTCCACCACTGTCTACTACAAACCCACTGACGCTCACAACTACCTCCTCTACACTTCCTCCCATCCCCTATCCTGCCGCGATTCGCTTCCTTTCTCCCAACTCCTCCGCCTCCGACGCCTATGTCAGGATGACGACGACTTCCTTCTCAGGGCCCACGAGATGCTTGGCTTCTTCCGCAAGCGACTCTACCCTGAGACCACTCTCTCCTCCGCTCTTCAGCGGGTTCTTCTTATCTCCCGCCAAGACTCCCTCACTCCCACCCGCCGTCCTCCCTCTGACCGTGTGAAACTCGTCCTCACCTATCACCCTCACAGCGTCTCTGTCCGGGATATCCTATTCCGCCATCTCCCTATCCTTCACTCTGATCCTGCCACTCGCGTAGTTTTTCCCGATCCTCCCCTTGTCGCCTACAAGCGTGACAGGAACCTGAGGGACTTGCTGGTCAGTAGTCGCCTACACACCAGCCCTCATAGCCTCCCAGGCACCAGGCCGTGCAAAAATACACCTGCCCTTATGTCATCCTTTCTCGCTCCATTACCTTTCCTAAGGCTGAATTCTTCATCAAAGAGGGGTTCACATGCAAATCTCGTAACCTCATCTATTCCATCATCTGCCGCCAGTGTGGTATGACTTACATTGGGGAAACTGGTATGGAACTACGGGAGCGTTTCCGCAAACACCTCAACGACATCCGCAACAGCACTGGTTCCCCAATTGCCAGCCACTTCAATGGTCCTGAGCACCGGGGTATGGCTGACGTCAGTGTCACTGGTCTAGTTTCGTGCTTCTCTAACGATCGTCATCGATACGCCCTTGAGAACAGACTTATCTCGAGTATTGGCTGTCTCCAACCACATGGTATAAATATCTTCCATACTTTTTCTTAAACCCTCACACTGGCCCCCATCTATTTGTCTTCCTTCCCCCCCCCTCCCCCATTCTTCCATCAGTTCTCTTCCCCCCTCTCTTATATCAATATCACGCCCTCCCGGCTTATATTGCCTTCTCATTGTTCTCCTATCTGGACCACTATTTGGCCACGCTTGGCTTATCAGGCATATTCCGCCACTTTTTGTTTGACCGCTCCTATTTCAGTTTCTATCGAGTACTTGGCACGACCGGTCGCTTAGACAGAAAGCGTCTCCCACCTGAAACAGATGAGTTGACCATTTTTTCTTATATGTTGATTTGTTAGTTCAGTGTTGTTGTCCCTGATGAAGGCCTATTGGTCGTAACGTAGGTTTTGTTTGTGTTCTCGTCTCGGTGCGGTATCTGACCATACCCATTTTTAAATTTTGATTAAGCTCAACCTTAATCAACTTTTACTAGTTTTTTTTATTTTCATGTTTTTTTCCCATTTCTTCTTCTTCGTACGCTGTTTACAGCGATATTTACGTTGCACTGTTTTATTTTGTTAAGCCTGTGGCTCAGTGCATCCGATTTCAACAGGCGTTTCTGTAGGGTTGCCCTCCTAAGCCTTTGGCTGTCCCCACCATAAATGCAAGGCAGCAGTTGTTCTTGGTCAGAGTTGTCTCTCTTAGGAAGTTGTCTTGCAGGACTATCGAGTCTTCCCTACTCGTGTCTATAGGGTTTGGCAATAATATGATGGACTATGTACTAGTTTGTACTATCCCGGAAGAGAGACAGTCCAGTGTGACTTTGTCCCAGGATCGTCACGTCCTGCCAGAAACGTAGCATATGCATGTGAGTGAGGTATCTCTTTGCTCCCTTTATTTTCTCGGCTCATCTGCAGTGATGGTACGCCTAGCATTCCCCGCCACCCGGGAGGTTGTCACAATAGGGCAGAAGGTGCAATGTCCGCTGGACTGCATCTCTTCTGCGTCCATTGGGATGACTGATAGCAGACAGAGGCAAAGAGCGAGGCAGGAGTGCATTTTACCAGGTGCATTTCTGCGGCTCGACCGGGCCGGGCTGAGACACAAGCTCCAACCATGTTGTAGCCTCCCATGACAGCGGTGCTGAGATTTAGGGCGGGATTCTGGCTTAGAGGCGTTCGACCGTAGTCCCTCAGATGGTTGCTTATCAGCCAAGCACGTGGACCAAATGTCAGCGACCTGTGATTCCTCTCGAAATAGTGCATTTGACCAGGGGACAAGCCTGGTCATTGCACGGAGATGTTGTTCGCCTGGTGTGCGGACATATCTCATGGTCAAGGGTTGAGTCTCAGCAGTTCGCAGTGAGGTAGCTGATTTACTGCTTAGGGCACCCCGTCCGAGAACTAAGTCTTCTACAAATGGTTTCATACCTCATCGCCGTATGGGGTGAATATCGAGCAGCTTCCCGCCCGCTTTGATCGGCGGACGGCAGAGACCTCATTCTGCGGCTCGACCGGGCGGAGCGGGAGCCCCAGGTCCCCACCATGTCGAAGCCTCCCTTTGCAATCGTGCTGAGCTTTTGGGCGGGATTTTGGCTTAGAGGCGTTCGGCCGTAATCCCTCACCTTGTAGCCTCGCGCGTTGGCTTATCAGCCTAGTACGTGAAGAAAATCAATCAAAACTCACAGGTCCAGTAGAAATATGAAAAACTTTGAAGGTGATCATTCCAACTTTCTACCGCTGCTATTTCATGGACAGGGTAAAGTCTTGTGACCAAGCCCTTGCATGTTAGTAAGCTGTAGAGAAAAGTGTTATTTTTTGTCATGCTTAATTTCTTCTTAGTTGTTTCTATTCTAAGCCGAGAGGGCAGAGGTCTTTTCTGTGTATATACTTACTACAATTGAGTGAACAGACAGACAGGTTATTGTCTGTTATGTCTTTGTATATTGGAAGTCTTCCGCCTTTTGGCCTTCGTTGGACCACTATTGGGTAGGCATTTTGTTACCTTTAGAAGTTTTGCCCAGTCAGTGTCTAAAAGCTTGCTCTTTTCGAATGTCAACTGCCAAGATGTACATCGTGTACACATGACCTCTGAGTTTATCGTTTATCTAGGCACCGATCTCACTTCACTTGAAACCAGGGGACGCTTGAGGCTTGTGGGTTTGAACACGCATCCTTCGCGTTTTTGTTTGTTCAAGACATAGAGACACGCGCCTTACCTTCCAGTGCTAATGGTGTGAAACGACGCACCTCATACAAGGATATCATTACTTTTACCAGCACCACCGAAGGCATATTACCGCCCTTTTGTCGTTGAGTTAGCCAAATAGTAATAAGCCAAAGCCAAAGACACTTTAGAGCTGCACTTTCCGTAGGCTCAGTGAGCCAGAGAAAGGAAACTCACATAGAAACGTACTATGATTAGTCTAGTCAAAGTCTGAAAGACATACAAAGGAAGTAATTTCTAAGAGCCGACCTGACAGACTGCAGAACCAGAATGTAATAAATGTTGGCTTCCAGATGTCAGTCACATTTTATCTGCCTGATTGATTAACAGGATTCTAGTTTTTCAGTAATGTATATCAGCTAACTAATTATTGGTCTGTCGTCATATAAATAGGAATACAAATCTATGCTTATTACTGCAGTTAATTAGAGTTGTTTTTAGAAACGCAACACATGTTTACATGTTACAAAAATAGAAAGGATTTCACTCTTTTGGCATGATTTGAACCTTCATATAAAGACAGAAAAACTAGCTTCGTTTTACAAAAGTCTTGGCTTATAACATAGCCAAAATAGTTCCAAAAATGAATACTTCTTGGGGGTCAATGCACTGAATTGCTGCTATTTCTGCTGTGAATATATTTATATATATATATGTGTGTGTGCGTGTGTGTGTATACATGTATATACATTACATATATATACATATATACATATATATATATATATGTATATATATATGTATATGTGTGTGTGTGTATATATAGATATCATGTAGCATGTCCTTTATAGAACGTCGCTCCCATCCCATCCATTACCGTGTCTCTTGATGTAACCAAAGTATTTACATTTCTGGCCAAAATAGAATTGATAAACCAGTTCTCTTTTATGTTCAACCCTTGCCGAATGTCTATATTTATCTTTCTGTAACATTTTGACTCGAATTATTCGATTCTTTGTCAAGAAGTGTTTGTGTCGTCCATGATTTGCTGCCACAGAAAAAAACAATAGTCCCTCACTTTTGTCGTTTTGTTGGTGCTCTGTCATAATTTCTTCAGGTCGTTCAGCCTCTGCGTTGCCATGTCTATTCTGCTTCTGATTTCTTTCGACTAGTCGCTATTTTTGTCTTATATATATATATATATATATATATATATATATATATATATATATATATATATATATATATATATATAAATATATATATATATATTCTATTCTGTTACTATGAATCGAATTCACTGCACTTCGGGCATATACCTACAGTATCTCTCAGTGAATGTTACTAAGAATTGATTTCACTGCACTTCGGGCATAACCCACAGTATCTCTCAGTGAATATTACTAAGAATTGATTTCACTGCACTTCGGGCATAACCCACAGTATCTCTCAGTGAATGTTACTAAGAATCGATTTCACTGCACTTCGGGCATATACCCACAGTATCTCTCAGTGAATGTTACTAAGAATCGATTTCACTGCACTTCGGGCATATACCCACAGTATCTCTCAGTGAATGGCGAAGGTTGTGGATAATGATGGATTCTACAGCTCACTGGTTGTAAACGCTTCTGCTCCGTCCTCTCTTGCTGCCCAGTCCACTCAAGCATCGTTTGATTTCAATTCCCTGCAGTATGTGCATTGTTGATTTATATATCGTGATGTCATATAACAAGGGCGTCATTGACAGTCTTCAAACTTTACTCCTGTCCACATCTGCTGTACCCATAATTGCGCGGCAAGCATATTTGACAGATCTTTAGTTGCCCTAAACGTTAAAACAAAGACTCCAGTCCTTCGTTATCAGATGTCTACAAGGATAATCAGCAAAACTTGGCAAGACATGGTCCGAAATGAAGACTTATGGGAAAGGACCAAACAGCAGTCACTTTTTATTCTTCTTTTGTGGTCTTACATTCTACCGGGTTGTAGCCCAGTATCGTGGTATGTATTTGTCTTTCGCCTCACTCGTGGCCCGTGTAACATTTTTCTACATTTTAAGGTAGGTCTCGTTCACGCTGTCTATCTACCTTTTCTTCGGTCTACTTCTTGCCTTCTTTCTCATATTCTCCTGTAGAAAGTTGCATGACCATGTCTGGCACTGTTAGCGCAGGGTTGGCATGAAGATATTATATATCATCTGCATTTTTGCTTGGTGTAAAAATCTTGGGTTGTCTTAGTAGTGGAAACAGCTGGTAGGTGACAGTATTTGCCTTCTGCACTCTCGTCTCTATCTCTATATCGAGTCTGTAATCCTTGTAAAAACAGCTACCAAATACCTTAATTCTTGTACCTGCTTTATTGTTGTTTGATTCACGTGAATATCAAGTTTGGTGTGCTTTCTACCTTTATTCATTGCCTCTGTTTTTCGTACTTTTGACAGTTTAAGTAGAGTTAGTCAATATGACATTGTATTTTTGTTAATTGAAGTGGATCAGACATTGGTCGTCTGCAAAAGAGCAATTAGTTGGTACTTTCCTGTTCTATATTTGCCTTCTGTGTGATTTTATTCATATAAGTGACAAAGAGGAGTGGTGACAGAACACAACCCTGTCTGACGCCTGATGAAATGGGGAACCACTCTGACATACCTTTTGTTGTTCTTACTGCACTTTGGCTGTCCTGATATAGAGCTTTCCATAATCTGCCAGGATCTCCCATAATTTTCTCCTGTTGACTATCGAGCGCTTTTTCTTGATCTATGATTATAAGGCTGATGTTTCCATCATATTATATAGATTGTTCACATATTTGTCTTAATGTGCGAGGGGCGTTCAATTCAAACTGGGACTATTATTTTGCAAGAAAAAGAATCTGTTTCAAGCAGTCAAAATGCCATATATTTTTCGATATAATCTCCTACAACGTTTATACACTTATCAAAGCGTGTAAGTAATGCTTGAAAAGCGTCGGCGCATAAGGATCTGTCAAAATGTCTGAACCAATCTAGGACAGCCTATTTCACTTTGTCATCAGTGCTGAAATGCAGACCTCCCAAGAATTGTTTTAGTGGTCCAAACAAGGGGAAATCGCTTGAAGCGAGACCTTGGCTGTAAGGTGGATGTGGCAACATCTCCCAGCCGAGTTGCTGCAGCTGGCACTTAGTGCGGTGAGTCATATGAGGTCGAGCGTTATCTTGCAGATTCAGAACGCTTTTTGTGATCAAACCCAACGTGCACTAACCTTTCGAAATGTAAATGTTCATGAATAAAACTGTTCTCCGTATCTAAAGAAAGGCTTACCCCTTGTGCTATTTTGCGACAGGTTATGCTTCGATTTCCCAGGACAAGCCGTTCCACAATCTGAATATTCACCAGAATGACTGGTAGGTTGAGAGTCACTACGGTCGGGATCGTCACTCACGGATGTACGTCTTTCTCAAAAACGTTTACACCATTAAAATGTCTTTCTGCGGCTGTGCGTTTCATCACCGAGTTGTGATTGCAGTCTTTTGTAAATTTCCGTAGGTTTCACACCTTCTTTCACAAGAAACTTCATAAAAACGCGCTGTTTCATGCAACCACATTACAGTGCTGTTCGTCAATTTTATTTATCTGTCACGTGACTGGCCCATAGCAAGTGCTCCTGACTAATGATAGTAGTTCCAGCACGCTATAACACATTCAGGCAGAACTAGAACAAAAAGTCTTGGTTTAATTTGAAAGCCCCGTAAATATTGCGTCTGTGCAGCGTTTTCTCTTCCTGAACCCAAACTGATTATTTCCTAGTTGGGGTTCCAGTATCGGTCTTGCTCTTCTTTATAGTATCTTTGAAAATATCTTGCCTAATTGGCTTAGAAGAAAGATCGGCCTAAACGTTTCGTGCTCTCTCTTGTCGCTTTTATTTTTATAGATGAGAACTATGATTGCTCGTTGCCAGTCTATAGGTACCTTTCTCGACGTCCAGGCAGTTGTCATACAGGCTAGTGGTATTTCTTTTGTAATACCATCTATACCTGCTGCCTTATTTTTATTGCTGTCTCGCAGGGCCGATTTGACTTCTGATTTCAATATTTCTAAACTGTGTTTCATTCTCCATCTGGTGCTGTGCTGGTACATACTGTCCCGGGTTTAGCATCTCGCTAAAGTATTCTCTCCATCTGGTGCTGTGCTGGTACATACTGTCCGGGTTTAGCATCTCGCTTAAGTATTCTCTCCATCTGGTACTCTAACAGTTCCCGCCGGAGCAAGGGGAGTTTAGGATGCCTGAACATGTTAAAGCCTAAAGCTACCTGAATGCATGTCAAGGTCACTCACTGTCTCAGCAAAGGAGAACAGAGTTGGGTTAAGGAATGTGGACAGGTAGAAACTGACCACTGGCCTTCCGATTTTGGTAGGGGGAGATTGATTGACAGACGAAATTGGCAGCGGTGCTTGCTGCGAGAGAATTAGTGACAGGTGTGCAAAGTGTTTCGTTCCAATTGGGATTGAAGATGACCATACCTGAGATCGATTGGTCAAGCTCTGGCCTTGCTTGAGGATATATAACTCGAGACAAAGTTTAGCTCAGAGGCTGGAGGAGAGATGGAGAGTGAGGGAGAGAGAGAGGCTGGAGAGAGAGAGAGAGACTGAATGTGGATAGTATGTTTAACTCACCGACTTAGGTAGAGGAGCGATTGATAGACTGTTGGACGAATGTTTAGTGATAGAACAGGATCGCTCAAATAGGTGTGTGAGTTTTGCATTAATAGATAATCTGAAAGTGTGTTTGTAAGCAAGGACACATTGTGAACGAGTTATGTCGAGATCGCCCGCCTGAGGGGATTTCAGTGAGGAAAAGTATTTGATAAGGTGTGTTGAGAACGCAGTTAAGGCAATGTGTGTGTGATGTAATTGCAAGGCAATAGAACTGGGTTTTTAGATAGTTGGGAATTCCATCAATAGCTAATGCTTACAATTCCCGTTTTAGTAGAATGTTTAGGTAAGATATGTATTATATTGTGTTTGTAATTTCTCTACTCATTCTATGATATGAGTATGATATAATAAATATGCCACCTGCTGTGTGATATGTCATTTACTGAGTATGGTCATGATGATGTGGATGAGTGTGAGAATGTTCTAAGTTAGATCACGGCAGCAGAGGGTCTGCTACAGTACTGTGCTAGTACATACTGTCCGGGTTTAGCATCTCGCTAAAGTATTCTCTCCATCTGGTTCTGTGCTGGTTCATACTGTCCCGGGTATAGCATTTCGCTAAAGTATTCTATCCATCTGGTGCTGTGCTGGTTCATACTGTCCCGGGTTTAGCATCTCGCTAAAGTATTCTCTCCATCTGGTGCTGTGCTGGTACATACTGTCCCGGGTTTAGCATCTCGCTAAAGTACTCTCTCCATCTGGTGCTGTGCTGGTACATACTGTCCCGGGTTTAGCATCTCGCTAAAGTATTCTCTCCATCTGGTGCTGTGCTGGTACATACTGTCCCGGGTTTAGCATCTCGCTAAAGTATTCTCTCCATCTGGTGCTGTGCTGGTTCACACTGTCCGGGTTTAGCATCTCGCTAAAGTATTCTCTCCATCTGGTGCTATGCTGGTTCACACTGTCCGGGCTTAGCATCTCGCTAAAGTATTCTCTCCATCTGTTACCTATGTCTTGGCTGATGGTGAATGGTTCTTTGAACTTATTTTGATAATTATAGGTGGATTGAAATTTTTCTCTCACTCGCATTGCATTGATGCTTTGGTAAAAATGTCTAGAGGATGCTGTACAAAAGTTTGCTACTTGCTCGTCATATTTTGTCCATGAATCAGATTTAGAAATTATACTGTTTGGGTTTGGGTTTTTTGGGTTTTTTTTTGGCTTTCTCTTGAGGCTTGTCTGTAAGCGTTGTAATCTTCCTTGGTTTTAGCTTTCTGCCATTTGTGATAACATTTTTTCTTTTCTTGTATAGAACTTTTGACTTCTTTATTCCACCATCTTATGTGTCTTGTTTGTGTGTCGAGATTTTTTTATCCATCATTCCTGTTTGATTATGTATAGATTTGTAGCTTTGAAAAATCACCCTTCACCTTCTATATTGCTTGTACTTGTTAGGGTGTTAAGGAGGCTTTGACCTCTTACTCTATTTTTTCGGCAATTTCTATATCTTTGAGTTGTTGTTTTTTTTCTTCTTTGGTACTTGTCTTCTTATGGTTTATCCAAGTTGGTTTATATATCCAAAACATCACAGGTATATGGTTAGAGGTTTATAGCATTTTGAATGGCTTTAGGATCTCTTATTCTCTCCCTCCATCTTTCTTTCTTGTTAGTATGAAGTTACTGGAACAAGAAATTAAGCGAAGAAAACGAGGCTGAATAGGACATATGCTGTGGAAGGCGTCATCAGCAATGCAGACATGCTCTTACTTGGAATCTTCTATGGCTTTTTTCACTTAACTGTTTGATCTTAAATATAGCATCAGTACATATCCATGCTTACCCGGAATCTTAACTGTGAATCAATTACTGAGCAGAGCCTCCACAATAGCTCGTACTCGCTACTTAAGGACTAATGCGAAACTGTTTTGGCGAGATATGCAGTTATACAAGCTGCAATCCTTAAATTGCCCTTGTTTTTTTTCTTCAAATAGATACCACGACTGCTATTTACCAATCACCAGGTACATTCCGTTCAATCCAAGACTGATTAAACATCTTTGTGAGCTATCTTACCTTTTTTCTTGACACGAATTTTTGGTATATGGGGCAAGTAAGTATGTGAAATATTCCTCTCTTCTGTCTCTTATCCGTCCAGGTTCATGGAGTGTTTGTACCGCTTGGTCACAAAGAGGATGTGAGACCAGAGTGCCTGCATCCAGAGTTATCTTGACTTATGTCTTTCAACATGTCTAATGTAGCTCGGGACCAGAGAGTGAGGTTGATGACCAACACAGTTTCTTCCTCACTATAATCCAAATACAGAGCAAGTCACATCATCAAGACAAAACCACATCGTTTGCGATTGACAACTATCTATTTGTGTTGTTGTTGAAAGGATTGTGTTGTTCATCTCTCAACTGCAGAGCACGACTTTGTCTGTATAAATATCTGAAAGATGTAGATTATAGGTCACTCAGTACCTGCCTATACTTCTGCCAAGCACTTACGCTCCCCTTATGTACAACCATCCTGCCTTTACGTCTAGCCTACTTAAAGGTGGCGTAGTTATCCGTCTGTCTGACATCGTCGCCATTTCTTAAAAGACATTTTCTTTTCTTTCACCGCCGTCTTCACGCGTTCATTTCCCGACTGTTAAATAGTATATTTTGAGCTACGAATCTCAAATTGGTCCTTATTCAAGGCACACCAAAATACAATGAAATAGTCTGTGAAATAGAATATTTGAGAAGATTCACTGGTGTTTCCAGGAAAGATAACATAAAACATGATAACATTACATATATAGTGGGAACTGCCCCATGTATTGAAAACCTATCAAGACTGCACATAAGATGGTTTGGTCATGTCATGATAATGTAAACTGATCAACTACCACTGTGTACTTATAACGCAACAAGATTTAGCTGCAACGCAGCAGGAAGACCGTGCAGCAAATAGACAGATAGATAGATAGATAGATAGATAGATAGATAGATAGATAGATAGATAGATAGACAGACAGACAGACAGACAGACAGACAGACAGACAGACAGACAGACAGACAGACAGACAGACAGACAGACAGACAGACAGATAGATAGATAGATAGATAGATAGATAGATAGATAGATAGATAGATAGATAGATAGATAGCATAACATAAATCGTTCATCAACGTGGTTAAACAACAACCGATGTAACAGATTTAACCAAAAGAAAGGTCACTGACTAAGCTTCTAAACGTCTCTTGGCGGTACATATTGACAGAAAAGTGTGGTGGCAGTAAGTAATGATGCGCTTAAGCATGTGGCTTGCCGTATCGTATCTACAGTGTGTTTACAACAATCATCCTGTCTTGGTGGCAGTAACTTATTCATTTTAATGAATATATTGGAGAATCAGATGAGGGTTAATAAAATACGACAATTGAGCAGTACGAATTCAATTGCTCCTTAGCGTATTTATAATTCTTGTACATGATGGTCTTCAAGAAGTTATTACAGATTTGTTTATTTGCCATCAAGTCTATTTATCGCCTTTGACAACTAGAGAGCTGTCATTTTCTAAAACGTCCCAAGTGCTTTCTACAATTCGCCATTGTAGATAATGAATTGAACAATAAGACATCGAAGCATATGAAACCTGCTGTTCTAAGAAAAGTACATTTTTGGGGACACTTTTTAAAATACACTTTGAACAATTATATAGGTAATACCTTTGATCAGCGTCTGACACGGAGAACACAGAGAGAAACTAAAAGCGTCCAATGCAAATAATATCAATCATGAAAGAACTTGCTGACGTTTCTTGTGAGCAATTGATCGTGTGTTAAAGACAATGTTTACTGGATATGTGAGACCAGTTCTAGAATGTGGCATATCAATATGGACAACTGCAGCTAAGTAAAACTTTTTAAAAATAAATAGTTCCTAACCAAGCACTGAGAATTAACGGGCATGAAGACCCTACCTATTAGAGAGCTAAAAAATATTACAGTCCTACAACCACTGGAGAACAGACTGGACAGCAGAGCCAGACTAAAAGGGGGAAAATTCAGAAGACTGATAGACCATCGGAGAATAAATGAACAGAGAAGGGGAAGACTGAGTCGAAACAACTTTGTAGCCTCGGTACAAACAATATGGGTAACAGAATCTATAAATTGTTAATCACAAATAAAATCCATCCACTTTACACAGACGATTCCCGCCAGGAGATAACAGGTCTTCCAGGAGCTGATAGAAATCATGCCTAGCATGAAAAGGAACATCCATATATCAAATTAAAGTAGGTCTGTAACTGCAAAGCACATAGAGAAACACTACCCGGGCAAAAGCTGAGCACATGCCCCAAAGCTGAATCATTCATCAAGGAGGGTTTCAGATGTAAATCCTGCAACCACATCTACTTTATCATTTGTCATCAGTGTGGTATGATATACGTTTGGGAGACTAGTCTGGAACTGCTTGAGCGTTTCCCCCAACACCTCAATGATATCTATAACCGCACGGGCTCTCCTATCATTAGCTATTTCTATGGTTTTGGACACCGCGGTAAAGCATATTTTGGTATCACATGCTTAGTTTTTTGCTTCTCTGACGATCGTCATCGATTCACCCTTGAGAACAAACTGATCTCCCGCACGGGCTGTCTCCAGGCACATGGCATTAATATCTTCCACACCTTTTCTTGAATCCTCATCTCATACCTGCCTCCTTCTATCTGCCTTCCCCTTTTCTCTTTCCTCTCTACTTGAATCAATACTTATTTTTTCTGCATCTGGCCGCCACTAGCTTACCCGCCCGTTTCTACTTGTTACGCCCTTCTAGCCACTTGATCCCGCTTGTGTTTGTCATTTGGGTTCCTGCCATCGTCTAGAAGAAGGATTTTACTTTTTTTCAGTTAAGCATCCCTTTTTTCATCCCTATGTATTTACATGCCCCATTTATGTATTAATCTCTTCCTTTTTTATTCATCAAGTTAATTATTGTTGTTGTTTGTTGCCCCGGATGAAGGCCTATTGGTCGTAACGTAGGTTTCGTTCGTGTTTTCGTGTTTTCGGTGCTGTTTATGATTTTTTTTCACTTTGTTTTTGCATATACGGTTGAGGAAACAACGAATGCAACAGAGAATTGAGGTAGAAGAATCTCTCTGAACCTAAAAAAAAGTACGCTGGGGTTAAAAACGGCAATTGGAAAATGTTCAAGTGACAGCAAAGACAGTAGCCGTGAAAGTGAGAGTAGAAGTCATTATGCCAGATGATTGTACATACAGACAGGTACGGGTCTAGTGGAGTTCAATGTTCTATTGTATAAACAATATTGCCGGTTCAGATGGGTGCCTCACAAGACTGTCAGCCTGATATATGTGTTACTTACGTAGAGGCCATATGGTTTACCAGGTAGATCTATGGGAATAAGTGAATAACAAACAATTAGGTCAACACCAGAAAGACGTGTATTAATAGTTTAACAGATCTGAGAAGGTAGTAATCTTTAGACTCTGCACACGCCACAACCGATTGAGAGACCATCTAATCAACAAGCTTAAAATAGAACATACCGACGAATGCGTCTGCGGCACTGACAAATTGACTGCTTAACATGTGCTGTACAGGTGCTTTACTTCTGTGGGGCAGAGAAAAAAACATATGGCCGCCATCAGTGTCTTTCCTGTACAGACTCACCAATGAGGATATTAAACAGCTGCTTTCTTTAGATATATTCAAGTTGACGTCTGAAAGCGTACGCAGAAGAGGAAGAACAACACATTGCAGAGATAACAGTCAGACACTATTTTAAATAAAATGTGTTTTTGTGGCGTGTACCATAATATTAATAACATTAATTTAAAATAAGTATTAATAGTACTAAAGGTACACTATGGCATCAACATAACGTTAAACTAAATATACAATCAGTCCCTTACCATTATAAAAGGTTTAGTGGGAAAATGCTGCTTTATGAGACGAAGGGGGCCCAAGCACCTATCAGCATAGAAAACAAACTCATCTTAAATCAGTCCTGTGTAAGAAGCAAGCCAGGTTGCGCTCTTTTATCGCTCTGCTTCTTGGACAATCTGATCACGTCTTGCTTACATAATATTTGTTGGTTCTCTTGAAATAAAGGAATGCAACTGAAGCTCTCTGTCGATCCCTGTTTGGAATGTCTCCTTAAGCTCTGTCAATGAGACCACAGTTCCTCTGGTCTACATTTCCACTATTCTTCCAGCTTGCCATCCTATCACAGAGCTTTATTCTTGTCTTCCTCAGCATATCAAGTCCTGAATATTTCCCGTTGTCACCATAATGCCGAGATCTTCATTTCTGAATACGTGTTCAATGTAAAATGGATGTCCTGTTTTAAGTATAGGTAGCAGTAATATTGTAATACTGTTATTGTATAATATATCTTCACAGTATTTCCCATCTGCCCGCGAAAGGAACCATTTTTGCGACAGGAACCATACTTTTGTTGCTGTTAATGTCTTTCTCTTCGCTTTTAAATCTCTTTGTGCCTTTCGGCATCAGGTTAGGAAGAGGTTTTTTGACCTGGGAACTTTACTGCTTCTGTTATTTCTTCTATCAACCTGAAGGTTGTGTTCGGTCCTTGGCTTTGTATCCATTGCGTCTGTATAGCATTGCTTTCTAAAGGATACTATCTTGTTTTTTACGTGTCACGCGTTCGAACCATTTGGTTTGCTGTCACTTGATGACGTGTAGCCTCGTGTTCAGACGGTCGGGGTTCGAATTTGAGCTGCGACGTCCATGATGTCAATTTTTTTCCGGCGATCCCTGGGTTCATTGCTGGAGCTACGGAGTTCGTACTTTGTGCGATGCTCTCGACAGATGAAGTCGAGCCCCCGCTTAAAATTATTTTTTTTTTCTTCCCTAATATTTTTGTTTTGCATTCTATCAATTCTAGTTACTCCATGCATTCTGCGTATGCATTTCATCTCTGTTGGTACTATGTTTCTTTTATTATCTTTGTTTGCTAATGTTCAAATTTTGCACTGATAGCACAATGTGGATAGGAATATTGTGTTTTATACTGTTCTTTTTGTATTCACTGCCACGTGCTAACATTGTAATATCGGGGACATTTTGCCCAATGATTTTGCTTGTTTTATTACATCTCTTTTGGATTTTGGTGTCGCCGTTTCCATCTGCTGAGATTATGTTACCCAGGTACGTTAAATTTTTCACTAGCTTTACTTATTGGTTTTGTTAATATTTTGTTTCTATTTCTTTTCTTGCAAACCGTCATAACTTCTGTTTTCTCTGTTATGATTCTTATGCTGTAATCCGTGCAAACCTCATTAATTATATTGTTATATTCCTGCGGTTGCTTTTCTGATCTTGTTTTTTTGTGCTTGGTTATCAGCAAAGAGAAGTTCATTTAAGTGATCACTGATATTGTTATCATCTTTTTTTAAACCTATCGCGTCTATATATATGTATGTGATAAACAGTAAAGAAGATAGTTACAAACTTGCCGTGCTCCGGAAATGTTACAAGGCTTAAGACTGATAGACTCAGTTTA
Source organism: Ariolimax columbianus (assembly GCA_036924085.1). Lineage (NCBI taxonomy): Eukaryota > Metazoa > Mollusca > Gastropoda > Stylommatophora > Arionidae > Ariolimax > Ariolimax columbianus. Next base: position 49,611,247 of record JAVGWX010000002.1, on the reverse strand, counting down.
TGATTCAGAGATTTAAAGCTTCGTTTCGTATTTTGGAAATATATGTATATATGATTTTATATATGTATGTATTTTAGTCTCCAATTCAGTTGTCTCCATTTAGCAACTAAACGGTATATATTTGTTCTGTAACGAAATGTGTTTTAATAAAGTCCACCGCTGCCGCGTGGGTTACCTGTTAAACGGAAAAAAGCTTCGGGAGTAAACCTGAAGTAAAATCTGCATCCTGTGCTATCTCCAGTCGTCTTGATTACGTCATGCCACTAGACCAGGATAGCTCAGGACGAGAGAGTGAGGCTGACGACAGCGCAAAGCTTACTCTCTTAAATCTATTTAAGCGCAAGTCACAACGCCAGACATTTTTATCAGATGTACCGTGTGATTGATACGGAATGAAGGAATGTGGAATGTGCGCGCATTACTGGACAGCACCAAGACTGATAGACCCGAAATGAGGACGACACTAGTTGCAAATGTGGATATGGTTGCTCTTAGCGATACCAGATTAACAGAAGAGGGTTAGATCACAGAAGTTGTGGGTGACTACACGTTCTTCTAGAGTGGGCGTGACAGAACAGAAAGGCGCGAGGCTGATGTCGGATTTGCATCAGGTATTGTCTAGTCGGTGCGATTGTTCGATCACCACAGGGTATCAATGATCGCCTAATGACTGTCCAACTCTCACTGAGACACAGAAGGGGTATTACAGTGATCAGAGCCTATGCCCCAACAATGACTAATCCTGAGGATATAAGGATAAATTATATGAAGAGCTGAACGCTTTCATCTTATCGGTTCCAAAGTCTGATCAGCTTGTTTTCCTTGATGAATTCAATGCCAGAGTAGGAGCCGACCATCAGCCCTGGGAAGGTGTACTAGGGGTACATGGCACGGGCAAGTGCAACAGCAGTGGGCTGCTACTTCCGGGCCTCTGTGCCACCCATAATATCTCCATCACCAACACCGTATTTCGGCTATCCCCTCGCAACAAAACATCGTGGATGCATTTCCGCTCTAAGCAGTGATAGATATGTTGGCAGGATAGGGTGCCCAACTATGTAGTCCTCAGCAGGACGAAACCCCCTGACATACATGCGCTCGCAGGGGGAAACAAAAGAAACGGTATAAAGACACTCTAAACGTTTCTTTGAATAGTTTCTCCATTGATGTTGCTGCTTGGGACCTACTTGCTCCGAACCGCTTAGCATGGCTCACTGCCATCACACATGATGCTTGCACTGCTGAGTAGAGGACCATCACGGAGTCGCAGGAAAAGTGAGCTGCACGAAAGGAAAAAATGCAAGACTGCTCAATAACAAATGATGTTCACTTGCAGTAGTTGATACACAAGTTTAGATTTCCTTTCTTTGGTTTAGGGATATATACTGATCTTCTCCATGCTGTGGGCTATTCTGAACTACACTAGATCTTCGTACATAATGTGTGGTACGTGCGGATGTATACATCCCTTCTTGCCTGTATTAGTTCAGTTGGTATATCGTCACATCCTGGTGAATTCTCTTTTTTTCAGTGCCTTATTGCCCCACGAACCTCGTCCAATATTGGTTCTAGCTGTCTCTCTCCATCACTTGTAATCAAGTCTTTATTCTTTATGTTGTCTTCATACATTTCGCTACAGTACTACTTCCATCTTTCAACTATATCTTTACTCTGTTATCGCATTGTCATTTTTTTTGTCGATTGCTTGAAGTAAAGGCTTGAATTCTTCTGATAGTGTTCTAATTTCCCTGAATAATTCTCTTTTTTCCCTTGTTGTTTTCCCTTGATCTTCTATGTTATTGCACATGTTTGTTATGTATTGTTTCTTGTCATTTCTGATCTTTCTCCAGATTTATATTGTGCATTCTCTGTATTCGTCAGTGTTGCATTCTATTTCTGTTTGTTTTCGTCTTCTTCATTCTTCTATGAGTTGCAGTGTCTCATCTGTGATATAATTCTCGTTCTTAAATACTTTCTTGTGAATGACTGAATCATATCTTCTGTTGACATGACCATCATGCATTGCCATTACAACTTAAATAGCATCGCTATTCGATATTTGAAGTTGTCGTAAAATATTATAACCTAATTTCGTTGCTACACGTTATTGTTCATTATAATAGTAAGCTCTTTTGTGTTACTTAGTTTACAAAAACTACTTTGCTTGATACTGATTGAGTGATTGCTAAATAATGCATGTAAACATATAACTTTCAAGATCTATTGCGACAATCATTTCTATTTGAGCTTTGTTTGCCAGCGTGTAAACGACCAAGATGGCAACCCCAAACCCAACAGAGAATGTTCCGGTAGACAGTCAAATAGGATTAGGGGAAGTAAAACAGACTAAGTTAAAAGGTCTGTGGGGGGAGTACACCCCACCTACAATTGAAGGCACTATATTTAAAGTAAGTGTATGTTAATTCGTTATAACAATAATGAGCTAGTAGCTTGGTGCCTGTAACAACACCGGTAACGCCTAACACTAACAGTAAGTAACACTTACAGTGAGTTACACTACTCTACTACTAACGGGATTGTTTTTTGTTGCTAACTAAACCTTAACGTCTTTATACTGGTTTAGAAGACTCTGCAGAGTATGTATACAACTCGTTCTATTTACATCACATTACTCTAGAAGCCGTACGCATCCAATCTATTCTTAAATACATTAACTATTAAAAAATATATTATTATTATTAATAATATTAACCGCCCCAGCAATCAATGAATCATCCACCACCTCCCTTGCAGGGCCTTGGCTTTGGCAATCGCAATCAACAACTAAAGTTACAAGCATTCCAAGCATTGAATACACAACTCTCTGGCTAAAAAAATACTTCCTAATATCTAATCTGGACCTCTCCTAAGTCAACTTGTAGCTGTGCCCTCTTGTTATCATCGTCCGTGTAGTATGTCCTTTGTAGAACGTCGCTCCCATCACAGTCTGTCTGAAAGAAACTCGTTCCCTTGCCAAAACACCAGCTTCCGCCACTGTCATACTCAGGCACTCCTGGATATCTTGGTGCCATCGTCTTCTTGGTCTACCCCTTCCTCTTTTGCCTGGCACCATACCTTCCATCACCGTTCTCTCAAGACCGTTGTGTCTCTTGATGTGACCAAAGTATTTGTATTTTCTAGCCACAATGGAATTGATAAACCAGTTCTCCTCTATGCTCAACTCTTGCCGAATGTCTACATTTGTTCTTTTCTCTGTCCAGGGTATTCTGAGGATCTTTCTGTAACATTTTGACTCGAAGGATTTTCTTCTTCTTCTTCGTTCGTTCTCAATCTCCCACTACCAAACTCTGAAAGGGCTTAAGTAGCAGAATGTAGTCCAGAGAACGGAATGCGTTGTGTCGTAGTTTTACAGCTTGGCTGCGATATTTGCACCTTTCGGTCCAACACATCCGACTTCAGCAAGCATTTTTTGAGTACCGGGTTAGCATTCCCTCTTTGATCTCTTCTCCTTAGCCAGTCTGCCCTGCTGCAGCCTGTTATCCAGGATCACCACGTGGAGGTGTAGAAGGGTCTTGGCAGCTATGGTTCGCTGGCCCTGACACTAGCAGTCAGCTATGGGGCGCTGACCACTGCAGCATCTTGATCCTGACTTGAAAGATTTGATTCTGTGTCTAGAAGTTTTGGTAATCGTCCATGCTTCACAGCCATAAGCTGCCACAGGAAAAACACAGGCTCTCAAGACTTTTACTTTTATCGTTTTATTGGTGCCCTGTCATAATTTCTTCAGGCTGTTCAGTCTCTGCATTGCCATAGCTAGTCTTCTTCTGATTTCTTTCGAGCAGTCACCATTTTTGTCGATTCTGGAGCCCAGATATTCAAAATGTGTAACCTGATCTATTTCCTCACCACCCACTGTAAATTTATGCTGACATTGTGTTTTATCGGTGGTCATTATCTTTGTTTTGTTTATGTTTATGAACAGATTTTGATCTTTACTATGTCCATTAACGGCTGAAAGTAGCTGCTCTAGCCCTTCCGAACTTCTTGATAGTATCACTGTGTCATCTGGGTATCGTAACTCTGGAATCTCGTACCCCCCAATCGTAAATGGGTCAAAACTTTCAATGTTCTCATCTTCTCGTACATTTCTCATTATACATTCCGCATATATGTTGTACAGATAAGGTGAGAGGATACATCCCTGTCGGACTCACTTTTGTACTGCAATCCAATCTGATGTTTGCCCAGATACTCGGACAGCGGCTTGTTGATCTTGGTATAATGTTTCAATGAGATGGACTATATGCAAAGGAAACCCCATTTCCTTCATGATTCTCCACAGCTAGACACTGTAAGCCGGTTTAAAAAAATCTTTCTTTCTTAACTAATTCTGGAATCCCACTATCAGCTTTGGCGCTCTATTTTGTTTTCTTTCCAGCATGTTTATATCCCCTCTCTGTTAAGGACTCCATACCTGTACACAGTACTCCAATCCAGGTCTAACTAATGCTTTATACAGTTTGACTATCACTTCCTTGCTCCTATGTTAATATTTCTTTTTATCATCCCTAACATTGCATTTGCCTTTTTTACTGCTACCTGAACTTGCTCCCTCACCTTACATGTATGATCTATTATAACCCCTAAATCCCTTTCTTTATCTATCTTTCTAATATTGTTCTCTCCCATTCTGTAACTATGTTCCATATTGGATCTACCCATGTGCATGACTGTACATTTATCTACATTAAACTCCATTTGCCAGATTACAGACCATTCTCGAATTTTATCTAAATCCGACCTCAATACATCCACTTCTGCTTTAGATGAGACACTACTGCATAGTTTTGTGTCATCAGCAAATTTTGCAATAATGAATCCTATTCCTATATCCAAATCATTTATGTATATCAAGAATAAAATTGGTCCCAAAACCGAGCCCTGTGGCACTCCACTTTTCACTTCACACCACTCAGAGTACTCCTTATTTATACCTACCCTTTGCCTTCTTCCCGTTAACCAATTTTCAAACCAATTGGCAACTTCCCCACCTATTCCATGTGATTTTAACTTTTGAAATAATCTTTGATGAGGTACTCTATCAAAGGCGTTTGCAAAATCCAGATAAATAACGTCCACTGGCTTCCCTTTATCTAACATTTTGGTAACTTCCTCCATGAATTCTAATAGATTTGTTAACTAATACTAAAAACCTGTAAGTTAGTCTGGTTAAAATTGGCAGTTTATGAGTTTGTTATTTATTATTACAATGAAATCACCTTGCAAATTGGTAATCCACGAATAATGCAATACAGATTCAATCATGTTTTTAGTTATTGCATACATACCAAACACTTCTGCTAAATTAATGTAATGAAATCACTAATCGGGATCAAGATGCTGAGCAGCGCATGAGCTGCAGTGGTCAGCGACCCATAGCTGACTGCTAGCGTCAAGGCTAGCGAACCAGAGCTGCCAAGACCCTTTTACACCTCTACGCGGTGATCCTGGATAATAGGCTGTAGCAGGAGAGACTCGCTAAGGAGAAGGGATCAAAGAGGGAATGCTAACCCGGTACTCAAAAAATGCTTGCTGAAGTCGGATGTGTTGGACCGAAAGGTGCAAATATCGCAGCTAAGCTGTAAACTACAACACAACGCATTCCATTCTCTGGACTACATTCTGCTACTTACCCTTTCAGGGTTTGGTAGTGGGAGATTGAGAACGAACGAAGAAGAAAAAGAAGAAATCACTAATCAGATATACTGAGATAGATCTAAACTAAAAGTAATAGTAGTAATACTAATGTTAATCATAATTATTAGAATATTATTATTAGATCTACTGATCTGATTTATAATGGTAATAATTAATATTAATAAATATGATAAGAAATGGAAGTTAAAGAGTAAAGCTGCCCACTTTCAGTTTAATAAAATAAAAACTATGTATTCATGTAAGTATAGAAGCCTAGAGTTAGAAAACTGAAGCCTGAAGCACTTACCCATATGATAGTCACCCTTCATCAAATTAATCTTATTGGTAGGCATGTATTATTGTATTCACATAACTATTAAACTTTAATAGTTGTTAAAGTATTATGCCAGATAACATAATAATGTAGATCTACTCACTAAACTATAAATGTAGAGTGTAGTCGTCTATTTATTCAGTGAAGTAATCACTGTAATCATTACCAACGTCATCTATTTCAGTAATACACAAGAAGCGCATATGGTCACTATGGTGTAGTTAGACAAGTTCTTTTTTACTTTTCTTGTACAAGTCGGAATCCTGTATTCACCACTTAACGTTCACATACTTTTGAATATCCTAACCTAATGTGTAATGTTAACATGTTTATTAGGTATTATTTCCCAATTCTATAAATAGATCTGGTAAGCAGGACATTGCTGCTAGCATATACAGTTTTGAGAATAATGCAAATTTGTGGCCATGGATAACCAAACCGCAGATTGGCATGATTACATTACTTGTACCTCATGTTACATTTTCTGTTTCTAAGAATCAACGTCACTGCACTCCGGGCTTACCCATAGGTGCTCAGTCTCTCTCATCAAATGGCGTAAGGTATGGATGCTGATGGTCCCTGTAGCTCACTGGTTGTACATTCTCATGCACCCCACTCCGCTCGAACCTCGTTTAATTTCAAAACTCTGCAGTCTGTGGATTGCTGCTTCATCTATTGCGGTGTCCTCATCCAGCAGGCGGTCATTGATTGATTTCATAATGTCACTTCTGTCCATCACTAATGTGCCCATGATGGGAGCCAGTGAAGCCAAGATGTCAGCTCTTTCATTGCCCTGAACCCCGGCATGAGCAAGACAGTAGGTCCAGGTCAGCGCCTGGAGGTTTGAGGCCTCAACAGCAGCTATCCACTGGTATCTAAGCTATCCCTTCTATACTTTCTGAAGTACGGCTTGCGCGTCTGTCACAATGGCTACCTTTGTTATAGAAGTCTCAGATATCCATTTCAGTGCTGAGGTCACTGCTTCCGTCTCCATTCTCATACTGGAGGTTGTTGACATGTGTGACCTACTGCACTCAGCAGCGACCTCTCCTCTCACCTCAGCCTGATGTCCCACTGCGCACGACTGATCCGTCGGTGTATATGACAGCGTCACTCTCCTGGGTGTTCTCAGTTATCAGCTGATTTACCTCGTGCTCTTCACTCTCGTTGTTCCGTTTTCTGCATTCCTTGCCTAAGGTTATGATGACTCTCTGGTACTCTATCACTAGTGTGGACCCATTCTTCCCCTTTGGCTATCGTCTCAGCCTGTGCCATCCATGACGACCCTCTCTTGATTCTTGATCCCTTGATGTCTGAGATACTACTGTGCAGAGGGTGTCGAGTGTCTGTGGTGACACGCATATAGGATTTGACTTGTGCCAGTTTATGTCTGGATGTCACCGATAACAATCCCAACATGTACCGCATCATCATAATCGGGGTATCTCTAGTGCAGCCCAGAACCAGACGCATACCTTCATTCTGGATGCGGTCTAACCTTTCACACTGTGTTCTTGATAGTGTGAGGATGCCTAGACCATAATCGATGACAGACAACATGACCTGACGAAATAGGATGAACAGGAGGCGTTGTTCCAAGTCGACAGCAGCCATGGTCTTGAGTGCTGCTAACCCTCTCTTGCATCTTTGTACGATGTGGTCAACATGGCAGTTATAGGAAAGATTGCGATCAAATGTCACTCCGAGGTATTTCAACCTGTCACACCTGTCAATAGTGCAACCATAAAAAGTGATGCCCGGGAGTTGAGCCTTTACTGTGGAATTATTCAAAGAGCACCACATCATGCAGGCCTTGTTCGGATTGATCTTGGAGCTTGAGTCGCCGCAACACTGTGAGATTCCTTGCAAGGTTTCCAGGATGTCTTTGACCAACTCTTGCCTGTCTGAGCCAGTCCTGTACGTTAGGATGCCATCGGCAAATGTCAACGTTCGCCTTGGCCCTGTGGGTTGAATATTGGCCACTTTTACTGTGTAGATGTTGAACAGCACCGGTGAGAGCGGAGACCCTTGAGACAGTCCTGGACATATTCGCCTCGGTTCTGATGTCCACGATCCCACACGTAGCGCAACTGTTCTTGCCATAAGGGCAGCTGATATCCAACTAACCAGCCACGGGTTTAAACCACACTGATGCAGACAGGTAATTAAGGTCCCAAAATCGACACGGTTGTATGCATCTTCCAGGTCGAGTGTCATCGCGACTGTTTCTTGCTTTGACTGAAACCCCTCGTACACATCATACGCGAAAGTTCCAGCATTAGCCCAGGTATTCTTCGCTGTTCTATTGCTGCCCAGCTATCGGTAGAATCTGCTCCCGTTCAAGGTAGGCCATTATTTTCCTGGCCACTATCTTCTCGAGCAATTTGCCATATACATTTTGTATGGTGATTATTCGATAGCTGTCAAGAAGCGTGGAGTCCCTACCAGGTTTAGGCAGTGGGCATAGATAGCCATGAAGCCAGTCCTCAGGCACATATGCCTTTTCTATAGTGTGGTTGAACTCCTTCACCATATTTCTTATGTCTGTCTCATCCAACTGCTTGATGTGGCAATACTGTACTCCATCAGGACCTGGGGCAGTGTTTTTGCTTGTACATAGGCTATTTGCGACTTCCGCCTCGGTGATAAGGTCTACATAAGCTTCTTCCCTGATGGCTGCGTCTAAGATGCCTTTCCGAGTTTCCTGACGGGCATCTCTGTCACCTTTGTCAGTCTGGGCAACATATCGACTGAAAAAACTTAGACCCTTCTCTTCATCTGTCTTCAGGAGCCTTCCTGTGGTGCCTTGAATGTTGGAGATAAGATGGCTTGTAGTCTTTCCATTCATCTTTCGATGCATGTGCGAGAACTTCTGGAGGGTATTATCATTACCCACACCTGTGATGAACTCCTTCCATTGCTCGCTTTTGGACTCCCTAGCTAACGCTTTGAAGGAATTGGTAGCTTTGCGTTTTACCTCCTCGTTCTCGTTCAATCCGTCGACATTAATACCAGCTCTCTTTCTGGTTTTACGCCTATCCTTTGTTGCCACCTCCTTTTCTCTCCAGGCCGTATCAACAGCTTGAGTCCACCAGGGTGGTTGGACCAAAGGGGATCTAGTGGTCCTGCTTCCAATTGTCTGGCGCAGCTTGTTCACTACATTATCCTGTTCGCACGTGTATCTGAACACCTGTTTGGCTTTCCAGTGTCTGGTGTGTTTTCCTCTGGGTATAAGTACGACAGACGGCATGTGGTCGCTCTCTTGTGTCCCTATTATTTCCCAGCGTGTGGATGGAGCAACATCACTGGTTATAAGAGCCAGGTCGATGATCCCATCCGTATCTCCTGGTCGAGATGCTATTCTAGTTGGACGTCCGTCATTTACGACAGTGAGATTTGTGTGGACTAGTGCCTGGCTCAAGGCGACCACTTGCCTATTTTCAGTGACATTTCTCCACTCCTTTGACCTAGCGTTAAAGTCACCTGCAATGAGGCACTTTTTGCTCTGTGACTCTGATAAGTCCGACAGAAGTTCCCACTTTACGTCCTCGAAGAGGTGATCTACGTGAGCGTATACGTTATAGATTCTCCATTCTTGGTGGTTGATTGTTACTTCAATCCCTTGTATCTCAACATCCTCAATTTCACAGGTGCTAGTATCTATCCATGCATGGGGAAGTTCTTGGTTCACATACATCGCCAGTCCCTGCTTACCGGGCCCGTATGGATTACTGTAGCACCTGTATCCTGGATACTTGATGGTAACATTCTCCATCAAGCAGGTCTCCTGGATCATGAAGATGTCGAAACTGTACACCAATTTTTGGAGAATCACTTCGTGTTGGGTAGCGCTGCGGCAATTCCAGTAGCCTATCCGTACATTTTTTAACCCAAGTGTATCTGACTTTCTTCAACATTTTCTCTTTCCGGCTCTTTTCGTTCTTTCTCTCCTCTTCCTCTTCTTCTGCATCCACCTTCCTTAGCACCATTTGCTGCAGGCATCGACGTCAGAGCACGATCTCTGTAGCTGCCGCAATGACTCTTATGTATGGTTTGTCATCAGAGTTTTCCTTCTCCTAGACTTCTGCTGACTTTGAATATAATTTCTGGAGCTTTGATTTATGTTATCACTAAGTTGCAAGTTTGCTGATTGTAATCTGTTAGACTTTTTCAATGAGCAAATCAGTGCGTTAAAGCAATTATTATAGGAGCTGATGTTGTCTGCAATAGCAAGGTACCTCATTAACCCCTTTCACACCACCTGTATAAGAACCAACAGTGATTTTATTAGTAATGTTGTGTGTGTTTTATTTAACTGCTTGTGAATATTTGTTACATGTTCCTACTGCATTGCAAGAAATTCAGTTATCTCCTGTTGTTTAAAATACACATGGACATACAATACCATTAAGGTGTTAGCAGAAAATGGATTGTTTGATGCTGTTAGAATGGCCAGCAGGACATGTGAAGTTAACCACATAATAAGTGGTAAACATTTACTGCTCATTTTGAAGAGTTGTAGAAAGATTTGGACAACTGTTCATTTGAATTGGTTAATATTGACATACTTAAATAGTACACAAACATTAGTTATAAGGGAATGATGTATTCTTATTTCTGTATCTGACAATAATAATAGAAGAATATCATGAACTGCCAGAACGTCATCACATGTAGGAAAGCTGAAATTGACGCATGGGGAAATCAGACATTGATATCAAGCATTTAATAAAAGATAATACATGACATGATTATAGTGCTGTATTAGGTGCTGGGTGGTCGAAAATCAGGATATATTTATTGTTCCTAGAGTTTAAGGGAAGGTTGTCTTCAAGCTTACATTAAACAACCTTTAATTTGAGACTTGTTGGAACGCACATGTACTGAGTTAATTTAGCTTTTGAAGACAAGTTGCGGAGGCTCTTCTTACACTCTGAGGTGTACTTGAGAAGGTGGGCATGGATTTTTCTGGCTGTAGTGCAAAGTGGGACTCCATTAATTGCGTCGCAATGATGGTTCCAGTTTTGAGATCGCTGATACCCCATTTATCAGGGCAGTAATCATATCTGACTCTCTGTTCACTTTTTGGAATTACTAAGACATATTTATAGAACCCCCAAACAGTTTGGGAATTGTGGTGGAGATCTATTGTCCTGCTCATGCAAGTGTTCATGGCAATTGTAGAACTTATGGGCCAGCTTCAATTGTTTTGAACTTGGAAATGTTTTGTCAGCAGACAAGTGATTTAGTGCCTGGCTTAGTCCGGGAAATAACATCAGTTTTTAATACACGCAATTCTATAGTAAATACGCATAAATCAAATATTTTCATACAATAAATAGATATAACTTTTTAATTTCGCTCATGGTCAGTATTTACTGATAAACAATGTCGTTGTGCAACCATATAATCATATGCCAATGAAGGGAACAACATAAATAATCAAGCATGCCAAGTTGGAATGCCACATGTTCAATTTTTTTAGGAGATAACTCATATTTTTGTAATTTATTTGGTTGTGTCCCTTGCTAGGCTAAAAAATGTAATTCCATGTATATAAAGAAATGATCATATGCCAATCATCTGCGCCCATCTTCAAATAGGCCATATGGTATTTTATGTGAAAATTTCACCTCGATATGTCTTCACCAGTTATGACGTCTTTAGACATATATACAAACTTTGAGAAATATAGTGTGTGTGTATATATATATATATATATATATATATATATATATATATATATATATATATATATATAAGGCAAAGGCCGCGATCCATCGTTAACGATGATAGTTTGGCTGTGTCAGGCGACCTGGAGCGTGGTAAAGGTTAATTTTGCTAGCGCTATTTTTAGCAAGGATTAACTGCGTTACTTTTCATCCTCACTCTCTCGTCTCGAGCCGCCCGACCCCAGTGGTAAGTCAAGGACAAGCACCCGTGAAAAAGTCGGCGGAGTCTGGAGTTGAACCCTCACCACCTAATCACCAGGCCAACAGCTTAACCACTTTGGCACGGAATCCCCTATATATATTTATACTCTTTTCAGAAACTCCTGGATCCCATGCAAGCAGAACTTGAGAAAAGTGTTGCAAAGACAAATGCCATCTTGGACAAGATAAGCAGGTAATATTTTCTATACCTGCTCACGACTTTTATACTGTTCACCCCTTGCTTGTTATAGTTTAAGGTTATGCTGGCAGATGTATCTTTGTAATAACACACTTTATTTAAGTTGATGTGAAATCACAATATATTGAAACTCAGTTTCACATTAGAACGCAACCAGATGAAAACTAAACATTTTGACCAATAACAGTATTTATCAAGAAATAGACAATACCAAACCACTATAGAAGAAACCAGTAATCTATGCCAAATGAAAAATATTGAAGTCAATACTAACACTAGGATTAGGGGAAACATATTGATCAAGACCCCACCTTACATCCTCGTTGTGCTTCTGGATACTGTCTGCATTATTGTGGCCTGGTTCATGAGGTGGGGATTGACACTGATCACATTGCTCTACAGCCAGGTTGACCAAGGTCCTCCTTGTTCAGTATGTCTCGAGATATAAGAAGAGCAAATATAACCAGAAAAAGATCATCAAGTGTAAGGAATCCTGCACAAGTAGCTTCGAACAAAAACAACAAAATAATGTGGTCAAACTATAAAAAAGTTTCATAAATCAATTATTATTTTTAAAATTATTAAAAATACACCCTGATAGCAGAGAGTGGCCATATGGACATTCAGGCTCTTAATGTAACTTTACTCATGTTATATAAAGCAGAGGTCTTGAACTCAAGGCACACACAAATTTACTACAATGTGCATCAGTATGAAGCAGACAATATTCTTTAGGAATATTATAATTAGGACAGTATTTCACATTGTGATTCATCATCTTCCTGATGCCCCTTGGAGCATACAACTGCAATTGATGCTCTTCATTTGTTTTTTATTCCGAGCAGTTTTCTTGAGTTCTATCTCCTGTTCCTTCATTCTTCGACACATGTTCTTTGTCCTCGCCACTCATCTCTCTCCTTGTGGGTTGCAATCTAGTGCATGTCTGTATATATTGCTATGTCTTTTTAAATGGTGTGTCCAGTCCATTCCTACTTTCTCTCCCTAATTGTCCTCTCTATTGGATGTTGTTCATTGCCACAGTTCTGAATTTACTACTTCCTCCAGCCATCTAACACTAAGTATTAGACAAAGACACTTATTTGTGAAGGTCTATAGTCTGGATGTGATACTCTTAGTCACCTATCATGTTTTTCTAAGCCATGTAAAACAACTGACTTTACATTAGTGCTGATCACATTATGATTCCAGATCTAGAAATGTTGGAAAATACAAAGGAAGAAATAATAGAACAATAAAGAGAAAAGGTTCAAATTTAACATCTTGGCATGAGAATTGTTTACAGCAAAAATGAAAAGCAAAACTACGAACAAGTTGTTGTGGGAAAACACCACTAGTTAAGAGGTTTGATGAAGAAATTATCTGTACTGGGATATTTTTGGACCACACACAACCACACCATTCCTTGTTCACTGTAATAGAAGCTGCTGTTATTATTCGAAGCTACTCCAGCCGAGTTATCTCTTAGCGTTTCTTTGGTAGTTGGTTGTATCTGCCCTTCTTACATTCTCAGGTGTACTTGAGAATGTTGACTGTGATACTCCTGGCTGTAGTGCAGTGTGAGGCTAATAGAAGTATTTGGTTCACCTCAGTAGTCTCCTTACAGAATGGTTGTAGCAAAGCAATCCTTTTATGTGTTCTGTATTGATGGTGTCTGTAGAACTTTGTTTTATAAGTTTGCCAGTCACATGCATAATGCACCTTAGGAAACATTTTCAGAAAAACCGTGTGTAGCAGTACTACCTAGTTTGTCCTCTATAATAAAGGGCCTCTTATCTTTCTCAGTTAGGGTCTAGGTTATGTGACAAACAGCAGAGGGTAAGAAAATGGGAATACAATAGACATGTTGATAAGCATGTGGAAGACCTTGATTTTGCAGATATATGTTTGCCGCCACATAAGCTGAAGGAAACACAAGGAAAGATAGGCAGGCTAACATCTGAAGCAGCAAAGGTGGAATTGCAGATCAGTATGAACAAAACAAAGGAAATGAGAATTAATAATAAATAAACAGATCCTTAAAGATGAATGGTCAGATAATTGAGGAAGTGGAAAGTTTTACCTATATAGGAAGTAATATTGACAAAGACACAGGAACAAACCATGATGTCAACACTAGGGTTTAACAAGGTCAGATTTGCGCAAATCTCTCTTTGCCCAATGTGGCATTCACCATGGAGAATAATATTAGGCTGTTTAATACAAATATAAGTTGGTCTTGCTATATGACTCAAGAACCTGGCATGTGGCCAAGAGTATCACATCCAGACTGTGTACCTTCATCAATAAATGTCTTCGTTGCATACTTTAGATGGCCATTGGTAATTACAAACAGGAATCTGTGGAAAAGAACATGCCAGCAATCAATACATACACACCCTCAGAAGTAAGTCAGAGAGTACAACCAGATATGTGCTGGAATAGAACCCAGAGGGAAAGAGATGATGAGCGGAGATGCAGAGAAAAAACTATTGGGAGTGGAAGCCAGTTCATGGGAAACACGTGGGCAGAACTCAATAGAGCAACACAAAATAGGAACAGAGGACGGAGAGCATCTGTAGGAACATATGACAGGCATGTGTTGTAGTTCTTTGTTCCAAGGGGAACAACCTGGACAAATGTTGATAAATAAGGGACCTCTGGAGTTTTGATTTTCCAGTTTTTCCAATTCAGAACCCTTTGATAATATAATTGTCGTATGTTTGCAGTTTGATTTTTGTTTGAATATTTATGTATGAGTTGTGTTATAAATTGGTAAATAAATTTTTCATCATCTGGATCAAAGTCATTTTTTAATCTATAGAAATAAACCTTTTTGTCTCCTCCCTCCAAATAAAACAAAGATCAATCACTGTGACTGGCGCACACCCCCCTTATGTGTAGCTTGTATCAGAACACATTTGAATGCTCTTGTTTTGGTAGTTTTTGTAGCAAATTGATGTACATGATGAGGTTGCAAATCCTAAACACAACCCTCTTTAGCTGTTTATGATATGAATGGAAGACTACAATGGTACTATTCGTTCTTCCCCGGATATCACTGGGGTGAAAGAATATGTAGCAAAAACAAAATATTCACAAATTTGGGCTGCAATGATGACATTGTAGGACTTGAAATGGCTTGTATACAAAAGAACACTAAACCAAATAACAAGAGACAGCTGGTAAAACAAAACAGAAAGCCTCAATTTAGATAAAGAAGGGAACAAACTATGGAAGTTAGTCAGAGCCATGAATGACGAAACACCATCAAATAAACAAATTACCATCAAGCAGGGCGACAACATGCTTACTGGAAAAAAAGCAGCAAACGCCTTTATAGAACATTATGCCAGAGCAAACCACATTGATGTTCCTACAGACAGGCACACAGACATTAGTGAAGAACAAAAGAGCCACGACAACATCAATATGGCACCAGAGGAGCACATGATGGCAAAACTAACAATGAATTAAATGGAAGAGGCCATGAGAACTTTAAAGAAAAAGAAATCGCCCGGAAAATATGGGGTAACAAACGAAATGCTGATGGGGTTGGGCCAAACAGCAAATAGGAAGTTACTATCAGTCCTGAACCAAAGCTGGAAAAGGGGAATTGTACCTCAGGCATGGAAAGACGCTGTACTTATACCAGTACCAAAGAAAGAAAAAGATAGAACAGATCCAAATGGATACAGGCCTATCAGTCTACTGAGCTGTGTAGGAAAACTGATGGAACGTATGATAAACACCAGACTGATGTAGCATCTGGAAGAAAAACACATACTAATTCCACAGCACAGATCCACTGAGGACCAGATCACTTTCATAGCCCAGGAAATAGAGGATGCTTACCAGGAGAAAAAGCAAACAGTAGGGGTTTAGGTGGATTTAGAGAAGGCATTTGACAAGGTCTGGAAAGAGGCACTTAAAGTCAAGCTACGAAGAAGTGAAGTTTGTGGGAAAATGTACAGATAGATCAGCCACTACCTTAAAAACAGAACAGCCAGAGTTCAAGTACAAGGACAGGTGAGCAAAAAGGTGACACTTGAGCAGGGAGTACCCCAAGGGGGAGTACTGTCACCCACACTTTTCCCTGGTGTATATAAATAACATCACAGAGAATATACCAAGAAGAGTCCACAGCTCCATGTTTGCAGACGATCTGGCTATGTGGACCTCTGAAAAAAATCTCACCATAGCAAGAAATCAGATGCAGCAGGCCCTAACATTGCTGGAGGAGTGGACGAACTCATGGCTGGTCAAAATAAATGAGGAAAAAACAACATGTACGATATTCTCGCTTTCAAACAAACCCCGGAACACCAAAATAAGTATTAACGGCAAATATCTGCGGCCAAACGATAACCCAAACTACCTGGGAGTCACATTTGATTGGCACATGACATGGAAAAGTCAGATCGAGAGAAACCGAATGAGAGCCAGGCAAAGAATGGCAATCATGAGGAAACTTGCTGGCACAAGCTGGGGAGCAGACGAAAGTATACTAAAGAAACTGTACACTGGAAGAGTGAGACCAGTTCTTGAGTATGGCATTGCAGCATGGACAACAGCAGCAAAGGCGAACTTTGACAAAATTAGCAAACTTCAAAACCAAGCCATGATAGTTATAACAGGAGGCATGAAGTCAACGCCAATTGTAGAACTTGAAAAGTTTAAAATCTGCAATCCATGACCGACAGAAGAGACTGCAGAGCCCAGCAGCAAGCAGAGAAACTCAGAAGACTGACAGACCATCCAATGCACCAGAGACTAAATAGATTTGGAAATGGGAAACTAAAGCGGAGAAACTTTGCAGAACTAGCCAAAGCAAAGATGAACGAAGACCCTATAAACACATTAACAACACCAAAACCCATCCCTACCGTACGCAAACCTACCTGAAAGCAGCATATCATTCCGGAGGTGGTAGAAAATATACCAGGTATTGGAAAAAAGAAGAGACATAACCCTGAGGTACATAACGAAAAACTAATCAAGCATGGACTGGACCCATGCATACACCGACGGTTCTGTAACAAACACAACACAGAACGGAGGGAAAGGGGTATTCCTGGGCCTTCCAAATGGTAGAAAAATAACACTGTCAGTTGCAACTGGAAAACACTCAAGCAATTTCAGAGCAGAGGCACTGAGGGTTGCATCAGAGGCAATGCTGACAGGCAAAAGAAATTAAAGCCAGATAGTCCTGTTTACAGATGCCCTGGCCGTAGTCACAGCACTAAAAAGCCAGAAAAATACTGAACTTAATGATTTAAGAGCAGTACTTTGTCAACTATGCCAGCAGTCCGCACCAAAAAGAGTAGTGGTACAGTGGGTTCCATCCCACTGTAACATCCAAGGCAACGAGGACGCAGACAGACTGGCAAAAGAAGGTGCAAGACTACCACAACCAGATTATAGTGTGACCTATGAGTCCAAAAGGCTTATTAGAGCCAGATGCATGGCCAAATGGGAAACAGAACATACTGGCTACACAAAAAATGATGCTTATTACCAGTTGAACAGAAGAGAGCAGGTCGTGGTCTTCAGACTCCGCACAGGCCAGAACAGACTGAGGTACCACCTTTTTAATAAACTGAAGATAGGTGGCACTGACGAATGCACTTGTGGTACCGGGAAAATGACCGCTGAACATCTGCTGCAAAATTGCCCGACATACGAGGACCAGAGAAAGCACATGTGGCCATCACCAGTGGCAACACTAGACAAGCTCTATGGCAGTGTCGACAGCCTCAGGATGACCGCTGCTTTTTCGAAAAAATACAGGTTGACGTTTGACAGCCTACGAAGAAGAAGAAGAAGAAGAAATGGCTTGTGAACTTTGAAGATGCAGTACTAAGAGAATGTAGCTTCTGGAAACAGCATTGTCATGAAGACTAGTCCATTTCTGGAATCTGAGGGAAGCAAGGTCAAGATCAATCTTATCTCAATCAGATTGAGTTTATTTATTGGTAATGTGCAACTGAGAGAAAAACCATATAAACCCTAGAGGAGCAAGAAGTAATAAAAGTTAGACACGAATAGAGCACACAGTCAGCATACCCTTACCCGTTGTTATTTTAAAGCACCGCTACGTAGGGGGGTAAAGAGAACATGTGGAGTGAAATGTAAGACAGAACTCCGCACACAAGAATATATTAGAGGACACAAATGCTTGAATACATAGTTTACGAATTTCCATTATTATTTGATTAATTTCGTACAATTCTCTTTTTATCCCTAATTTCTTCAAGACCTCATTATATGTTTTGTTTTCCTTCCACAAGCTGTGTCCCATTTTTTTGTATATCCACATTACAAAGGTCTCAACTCTTCTCTCCAAATGTATGAAGATTGTCATATTTCTACACCATACAGTAATGATGAGTATGCATGACATTTGTTTACTTCCATTTTCAATTTGTTGATAAAAACAGCTTTGGACAGTTCTATTCTTGTCCTAATTTCTATCTCACAACTTCCATCTCCTGTTATTATGTTTCCAAGATAGGAACTCTTGACCTGTTCTAGTTGTTATTTAATGCTTGGACAGTTCTATTCTTGTCCTAATTTCTATCTCACAACTTCCATCCCCAGTTATTATGTTTCCAAGATAGGAACTCTTGACCTGTTCTAGTTGTTATTTAATGCTCATAAAAAGTAAGTTTACTCTTCTGTGTGCCCTGAAAAGGGCATTAAGTAGCAGGTTGTAGTAGCTTTCCTCACATCCAGAGCAAGCATGCTGATGAAGGTGGACTGTGGTTGTGCTATGCTTCGCTTCATCTGTGTGAACCTTACTACTACAGGGATCACGTCGATCCACATCTCGTCGGTCAGACTGCCTTGAAAACAACCTGTTTCCAGGGAACACTACATGGCAGAGAGATAGTAGTCTTGGTCAATATATCATGCCTGACACGACGTCCTGGTCAGTATGTTGTACCTCACCAGGCTGGCATCTCAGTTCCCCAACTGTTCTAGTAGTAAAGATTCCTAAACAATGCTATCATTACAACATTTACTCCCAATATGGGGGCTCACCTGGAGAATTCTATTGTTAGGGATGAGAAGCCATCATATGAAGAGTACAAACTAGGTTTTTATTTCCATGTTGTACTGCGGTTTTTAACAAGTCCCTGTGGTCAGAAGACAAGACATCCAAACCCCTTGACCATCTGCTACTCAACAAAAATTCTTTCAACTTATATAAACATCATTTAGGTTTGCATTGGTTGCATTTTATAACAACAGTAATATGACTTTGCTGTGTCATATGTTTCAAATTCTCTTAAACTAATCTTAATCAAGTATGTTATATGACTTGATGTTGTAAAGTCTGCTCTTGCTGGTCACCTAACAAGAAGCCTATATCAGAGCTGTTCAAAGTGCTTATGCAATGGTTGTTGATGTAGCAAATTTTGTTACTTGATGCGGTTGCTAGTCCTATTTTAAATCTTTTTAGTAATTCTTACGACAGGTTAAAGTGGACCTATTCTTTCCTCCCTGGGTACCACTTTAGTGAATGTAGTAAAAATACTGTTAACTTATTTCATTGTCAATCAGTAACCTTTCTACTCCCAAAGATGCATAGTGCTTCAATAAACAACTGCCAAACTGTGTATCTCCAAGTCACAGTGTTAGTTCATCCCACGACTTTCCTGTTTTCTTAATGTACTATTTGAGCTCTCTCTTTCACATATTCCATGACCTGCCACTCATTCTGTTGTTGTGGGAAACCCAAAACAGAGACTCGTCCTGCAATTCTATCAGGAGGATGCTTTTACGTGTGAACGTATCAAGTACCATCAGTGACCTACTGTTGCCATGTTCTGGTTGATAGATCAGTATTAATGACCCTATCAAGCCATCTCAGGTGTTCAATCTGGCGCAGTCAACCTTTTATAAAAGTATGTCCTTCTTTCTTAGAGCCTTATAGCACAGACTTATTAGAGTTGAAAATCTTCAATTTGATATTAGAATCAATCACTCTAGATCACTGTTATAAAGACCTTAATGAAATGAAATTCTTGAAATCTTTCAATACCACCGAACCTGCCGACATTGCTTCCTAGATAGGTGAACGACATTGCATCCTGTACAAAATTATTTCAAAGCAAAATCCGAATAACTATCTGCTTTCAGTATCATCTTAGTTTTGTTTTGGTATGTGCATAGAACCACTGCTTTTCATTGTATATCAGTCATATTTAAATTCCTCTCAATTTGTCTGTGGTCATTGGACACAAGATTCAGGTCATTGGTGAAGTCCAGATATAAAAACTGTTGAAACATAGTTCACTATATCCCAGTGTTATTAAACTTAATTTAACATCATTATAGTGGTTTAGAAGACTCTGCAGAGTATACAGCCAGTTTCTTCTACTTCTTGTCTTTTCTTTCTCGTAACCCCAAGAGTTTGCAGGGGCATCACTCAGCATATGAGTGATGTGTCTTGGGCATGTTGGTAAGGCATGTCATTATTGGCTGTGTGTACATTTCCTAACTACACTAAAAGTGGTACTGTCAGCAAACAGAACTAATTGGCACCAAACTCTGAACCGTGGAAATATGTCACATGGTTGTTGTCATTTCATTATCACTTTGGCTGTCCCCAGCTTATCTGCAAGGCAGCAGTTGTTTTTGGTCAGAGTTGTCTCTCTTAGGGAAGTTGTCTTGCAGGACTATCGAGTCTTCCCCACTCGTGTCTATAGGGTGTGGCAATGATATGATATGATGGACTATGTACTAGTTTGTACTATCCCGGAAGAGAGGCAGTCCAGTGTGTCTGTGTCTCAGGATCGTCACGTCCTGCCAGAAACGTAGCATATGCATGTGAGTGGGGTATCTCTTTGCTTCCTTTATTTTCTCGGCTCATCTGCAGTGATGGAACACCTAGCATTCCCCGCCACCTGGGAGGTTGTCACAATAGGGCAGAGGTGCAATGTCCGCTGGCCTGCATCTCTTCTGCATCCATTGGGATGACTGATAGCAGACAGAGGTAAAGAGCGAGGCAAGAGTGCATTTAACCAGGGCACAAGCCTGGCCATGGCACGGAGATGTTGTTCGCGTGGTGTGCGAACATATTTCATGATCAAGGGTTGAGTCTCAACAGTTTGCAGCTAGGTGGCTGCTCTACTGCTTACGACACCCTGACCGAGAACTAAGTCTTCTACTAGTGGTTTCACACCTCATCGCCGTATGGGGTGAATATCGAGCAGCTTCCCGCCCGCTTTGATCGGCGGACGGCAGAGACCTCTTTCTGTGGCTCGACCGCGTCGGGCTGAGACGCGAGCCCCAGGTCCCAACCATATCGTAGCCTCCCATCGCAGTGGTGCTGGGATTTAGGGCAGGATTCCGGCTTAGAGGCGTTTGGCCATAATCCCTCAGATGGTAGCCTCGCACCATTGGCTTATCAGCCAAGCATGTGGACCAAATGTCTGCGACCTGCGATTCCTCTCGAATTAAGCAGGATTACCGTAGCAACGCCCCGTCATTAGTAGGGTAAAACTGACCTGTCTTCCGAGGGTCTAATACCAGCACCTGTTCCCTATTAGACCCAATGAATCAATAGAGGGCTTTTTAGTCAGTCAATGACCAAGTGTCTGAAACCTGCGATTCCTCTAGGGTTGAGCAAGATTACCTTAGCAACGCCCTTTCATTAAGAGGGTAAAACTGACCTGTCTTTCGTGGGTCTAATTCCAGCACCCATTCCCTTTAGACCCAACGAAAGTGCTCTCAGTCTGTCAGTCATTTTACAGTTTTGGCGTGTTGAGTCAAATTAAGCCTGCTCCTGGTGGTGCCCTTCCATCAATTCCTTTAAGTTTCAGCTTTGCAACCATACTTCCCCCGGAACCCAAACACTTTGGTTTCCCGGAGGCTGCCTGCAGAGTCATCGTAGCAACTCCTGCGGATCGCTAATCGGCATCGTTTATGGTCAGAACTACGACGGTATCCGATCGTCTCAATTGTACTCAACACTGTCTGTAATGTACACTATTTAGTCATTTGTGTTTCATATATAATTATATTAACTTATGTGTATACAAATGATGTATTGAATAGAACTAAACAAAGTCTTTAAGCATAGATAGGGGACAATAACATTTAAGCTTGAATGTTTGATTAAGGCCATGTGGAGTGGATGTCCAGAAGGGTACGGGCTCAGTCCAAGGTGGACACATGTGGATATGGTGGAGTGTTACAAAATGCCATAATTTATTGCACATCTTTTATGTAATGGCCACTAGAATGTCTCATTGATTTGCTGCTGAACTACCACAGGTCTACTGCCCTGACAGAATCAAATTCTATCAGTGATGGTCCATTCATGTTGCACACCATAATGTCACATACATTTCCCTCTTTCTTATTCGCTAATCCTGTAATGCTTTTCAGCGTCAGGTTATGAACAGATCTCTGAAACGAGCTTGTCTGTGTGCCTCATGCACAGTAGCATTCACTGTCTCAGATATTTCCTCAGATCTGTCATGGTCTGCCTTTGGCTTTGAATTCATTGTATGTAAATGGCATTGCTTGTTTGGGGGGGGGGGGGGGGGGGGTGTGCTGTGTAATGGTAGGCTTGTTATATGGCCAAACCATTTCCTATTTTATTGAAAATCAAATGTATTTTCACAGGATTCATTATACTGCATTTTTCTCGATGCTATAATGGTTTAACCATTTTTAATAAAATAAAATGCCTGTTGTAATTGCGTGTTATCCATGCCCGATAGACATCAGCATTGCAGGCTATTTGATAGAAGTAATATATTTATTACTCTATTTTGTTTACAACAATTGAAAGTCTATATAATAATTATAAGCATAATAAATACAATTAAATTTATCGCCAATGGAATTAATCACCATCGATATTGTGAAAAGCGAATTTACACAGACTTTGCGTTACGGTTTGTTCAAAATTTAGTGCTAGAGCCGATCAATCGTACCTGCACATAGTTCTTATAATTTTGAACTGCGTACATCAATACTTAATTTTGTAAAACTGAGATACTGAGTAGTGTGAAACTAACTAAAAATGGATCTGAATATTTATTCATCAAGTGACGAGAACAGCTGTTCCTTAACTTGAAATGACACGGAACAATATTAAATTTGTTTGTGTCCCTTGAAACAGAGGGGGGATATACACAATGGGGTATACAGTGTGCACGAATACAACACTGTTAATAAAATATCAGGTGTCACCGCAACCTTGTAGTAAAGATATTGTCATCTTGTTTCATTCTAAGTTTAGTTTTCAGTTTTTTTTAATCATCAGTAACAATAAATCATGACAGTTTCAAATGTTTGAAGTTTGTGTATGTTTGTATCAAGTAGGTTAGATATGGCCTTTCATCTTAAATATGCATTTGTACATTGTTGAAGTGGAGATACTGTCAACTGATTTGATAGTCAAAATGAGATTGTTTACACTACTACAAATTTGTGCAGATCAATCAATATACCATACAATATTACAGCTTATTTCATTGTCGAGACAGCTTGACTAGAAGTTCAGCTGTGTTAGTATTGATCTACCTATTCATGAGTTTTCTAAACGACACTTGCTCATATATTGCATTACTGTGCTTGTAATATATTTGACTAATCATGTAAGAAAAATGGAAAGAGCAACCTTAGGAAAAAAATGGTAAAGGTTGTCCCAAAGCAGGTGCTGCAATCAGGGATAAAGTGTTTGAGACTTTATTGTACAAGGTTTTCGCTTTTTTCTGAGGTGGAGGTGATCAGTTCTCTTCCTAGCCATCTTGAAAACAAACTGCTAAAGAAAACCTACGAATGCCAGCGCATACAAAATGCTTTGTCGCAATCTCATGAACAGGGCCAGCTGGACAGTGGTGGCCTTATACTTCATATGGGGTGGACAAGAGACAACTTACAACGTAGCTTTTGGTAGGCACAGGTTATGGATCCACTACTGGCTCTATAAATTAGTGCAGTGGCTGTAATCATCAGATTACCAAAGAGATCATTAGACCTCACCAAATAATCAAAGGGGTCATTAGACCTCATCAGATTACCAAATGAGTCATTATACCTCATCAGATTACCAAAGGGGTCTTTAGATCTCATCAGATTACCAAAGGGGTCATTAGATCTCATCAGATTACCAAAGGGGTCATTAGATCTCATCAGATTACCAAAGAGGTCATTAGACCTCATCAAATTACCAAATGAGTCATTAGATCTCATCAGATTAACCTAAGGGGTCATTAGACCTCATCAGATTACCTAAGGGGTCATTAGACCTCATCAGATTAACCTAAGGGGTCATTAGACCTCATCAGATTAACCTAAGGGGTCATTAGACCTCATCAGATTAACCTAAGGGGTCATTAGATCTCATCAGATTACCAAAGAGGTCATTAGACCTCATCAGATTACCAAATGAGTCATTAGATCTCATCAGATTACCAAATGAGTCATTAGATCTCATCAGATTACCAAAGGGGTCCAAAGCACAACACAAGTTAAGAACCCTTGGTCTCGCTGATCAATATGAGTAATCTGTTGACCTAAATCTGCTACAGTCCCAGCAGTATCGGGGTGTCTAAGACACTCATTGGTCAGGGATAGGCTGGAGTTCAGGACTTGAGTAAGTACTCCTTTCATGCATGATTTAAGAAAGTAATTTATACTTCTGAAAGGATCTACTGACAGAGATTCGAACCTTGCATGAACTCTGACCCCCCATCATTGATTGGAAGTTTATTTCTTGTGGTTTTCAACATTTAGTGTCAAGGGCAGAAGGAATTATTTTAATCTTTGTGGCACCCCATATACTAATGTGATCACTGAGGATTCACATTTGTGCTTCAGAGGAAATATAGCACAACTACAGCTGGTCCATGAAGACTGTATCAAAACATTTAAAGTGATGGTTTAAATGGCAAACATGTTACATGATTAGGTTCATATTCCCATGTGCAACCCTGTTAAGTCACCATTTGTGACTTGATGAGGTTGCTAGCCCCATGGGCAACCCTGTTTAGTCACTATTTGTGACTTGATGAGGCTCTTAGTCCCTTGTGCAACCCTGTTTAGTCACCATTTACAACATGATGAGGTTGCTAGTCCTTTGTACAACCCTATTTAGTCACCATTTACTGCCGAAGACGGATGTGTCGGACCAAAAGGTGCAAATATCACAGTCAAGCTGTACACTAGCGACACAGCCCATTCCGTTCTCTGGACTACATCCTGCTACTTGCAAAGCCTTGTTCAGGACTTGGTAGCAGGAGATTGAGAGCAAACGCAGAAGAATAAGAAGAAGTCACCATTTACTACAAGAGGAGGTTGCTTGTCCTTTGTTCAACTCTATAAAATCATTTACATTTTTGTTTTGTTTTTGTGTTCGCCTTATTGTCTCTAATCCCCAAGGTGGTGTGCGTTGCACTGTAGTTTTTATTTTGCGCCTGTCGGCTCAGTGCATCCGACTTCAGCATGCATTTTATGTAAGGGTCTGCTTCCTCCTGCATTTTCTAAGGGTTTGCTTCCCCGGGGTAACGGCCGGTGCTGTGATGGGGATCGAACCCAGCACCTTCGGATTGTGAGCCATGTCACTTAACCACTAGGCCACGACGTCCCCTTCATTTACATGATTAGGTCGATAGTCCTGTTTTTTCAATATAACCCTGTACCACTTGGGAAACCTTAATATAAAGTACAAAATATATGTGTATTTCTGTACGTGTCTTTTCTTGTAACATCAAGAATTTAATCACAGGTCTGATATCTGACTTATCCATTTTGTTGAAGTATTATAGCTATGCAGTAGAGTATGTTGGGAAAATTCATTGCAGAAAGAAAGAAAAAATGTCACAGGTCCAGTGCAAATATGAGGAATTTTTAAATTGCAAATATGAGGAATAAATTAATCATAAATTATAGCCTATTTGATGTACAGTGCTGCTCGGTCTCTGTCCACAACTAGGAGCATTTTTTTTTTCTATCTTTAAAACAAATTTTATTTAATTAAATCATGATCTCTCGGGAGAACAATGGTTGAGAAGCCTTAATTTATACAGATTGTTTATTTATTGTACAAGAATTACTGGGTGAGTTTTCCTCTAGACTTGTTAAAGCTTAGATGAGTGGTTAATGTAAGGAGAGGAGGGTAGATAGGTAGGTAGACCAGTTAGGTGAGAAAAACCTATTGTGCACAAATACTAAGATGTTGTGGTGGAGTATAAGCACAGTGCACCAACAATCACATTCTACTTCTTGTCTCCATTTGTGCTTCTTATGAAGCATCAGACCATCACTGCATGTTGGTCTCCCGACAGAGAGCTTGCACCAAAGTACTTTATGTGTTCATGCAGTGGCAGTTAATGCAGCAATTTCTATCTTCCATGGGCATGATAAATGAGACCCAGACTGTATGCTTATTTTTTCTATTTGGCCCAATTAGTCTGGAGGACGTGTTCAAATGTAAAAAAAAAAAAAATAGCCATCACATTCTTTTGTAACTGCAAGGGCAAGCTGCCTTAATTCCGTCAGCCCATAAACCTCCTGGCAGCCAGCAATGAAACAAAGCGTAAAGGTAGTTCAAAAGAAACCAATTTAATGTGGTGGCCCTGCTCTGCTCATTGATAGATATATATAAAACATCTTGAATATACACATTGAAACAGTCAGGACGGGACTTCGGGGAGG